>CAIGRP010120131.1:0-17618 GCA_903798385.1 Fraxinus cuspidata
AGTAAGCAGAAGAGTTTACTTTATTTATTTTTGATTTAACAACCATTACATTCAGTTTAAACATACCATCAAAAACATAACATTTCCGATAAACATTCCACTTTTTGACAAAATAACTTTGTCCGACTCAAATACAATACAGAAACCATACTTATTCAAAAGTGACCATTACACTAGGTTTTTGTGGATTTTCGGCACATACAACATATTGTTAAGAGTCAGGTCTTTTCTCGAAGTCATCTTCAGAACCACATTTCCTTGATCATTGACTTCAAAAGTTGTTGAATTTCCCATGAACAATTTCTCTCCATTCTCAATTGCTTTGGAAGTAGAAAAACCCTTTATCAGATCACACATGTCTCGTAGCACTGGTATCAATCCACAACTCTTTTAGATTAGAACCCACCACGTTCACTTCAAAAATGACAGCTACAAGATTCATTTTCGACACATCATGTGCAATGTAGTCAACCACATTAGCTTCTTTCTTATTATTCTTCTTTGAAAATTTGTACTTTAAAGACTTGTGGCCTACTTTGTCACAATTGAAACATTTTCTTTGAAATTTCTTCTTAGAAATGCCAACTTTCCGTCCTAGCTTAGCATCTTTGCTACCAGATATCCTAGACTTGTTCTTGAAGGTCTTAGAACTTTGACCGTGCTAAAGTAAGTAGAAGAGTTTACTTTATTTATTTTTTATTTAACAACCATTACATTCAGTTTAAACATACCATCAAAAACATAACATTTCCGATAAACATTCCACTTTTTGACAAAATAACTTTGTCCGACTCAAATACAATACAGAAACCATGCTTATTCAAAAGTGACCATTACACTAGGTTTTTGTGGATTTTCGGCACATACAACATATTGTTAAGAGTCAGGTCTTTTCTCGAAATCATCTTCAGAACCACATTTCCTTGATCATTGACTTCAAAAATTGTTGAATTTCCCATGAACAATTTCTCTCCATTCTCAGTTGCTTTGGAAGTAGAAAAACCATTTATCAGATCACACATGTCTCGTAGCACTGGTATCAATCCACAACTCTTTTAGATTAGAACCCACCACGTTCACTTCAAAAATGACAGCTACAAGATTCATTTTCGACACATCATGTACAATGTATTCAACCACATTAGCTTCTTTCTTATTATTCTTCTTTGAAAATTTGTACTTTAAAGACTTGTGGGCTACTTTGTCACAATTGAAACATTTTCTTTGAAATTTCTTCTTAGAAATGCCCACTTTCTGTCCCAGCTTAGCACCTTTGCTACCAGATATCCTAGACTTGTTCTTGAAGGTCTTAGAACTTTGACCATGCACAACAACATTGGCTTTAGCCACAATAGGATTGAACCCTTTCTTTTATGAACTTTCGTTGTTTTCTTCAATTCGAAGTCAAACAATAGTTCTTTGACGTTCATTGCATTTCGCTTATGCTTAAGATAATTCTTGAAATCTTTCCACGCGGGTGACAATTTTCAAATAATTGCAGTCACTTGAAAAGTTATATGAATTTGATTCGAAAGATAAAAATATATTTGTGGTAGGGCCTTACCATCCTTGCATCGTTTCTTCTCCAGCATCCAAGTTTTGGGCATCTTACCAAACCTTAATAACGCATTATCCAAATCCATGTGAGCTGGCACTGCTCTCATCTTAACGTGCCACAAAGAAAATCTTATATTGCGATCCAAAAGTGAAATCTCATACTGCATAATTACCATCCCAAAAGTTCAAGCTTAACTCTAAATTGATCAAACCTTGATCCGAGTAAACCTCTAGCTCTGATACCAATTTGTTAGGAATTGAAGGTGAGATAATAGCAATATGAAAAATAATGATCACAATAACACAAGATATACGTGGAAATCTAATTAGGGAGAAAACCACGAGCAGAGAATGAGAATTTAATATAATCAATAATAAGGAGGTTACAAGAATCAATAAATCTCAACTTGTGTGGACTCTTGGATTGACAAATTATGTTTTGTACACAACATATCTTATATTAAGAAGGGTCTAATTTAAGGTGAAGTCCTAATACAATATATAAAATCATTAACAGAGTATTCTAGATTGAATATAAGTCCAAAATTTGCTCAAATCGAGAAACCATCTTCTACTAAATTACTGGTCTACTTTGACTCCTTATAGTCTTGTACTTTTTAAAAACTTCTCCAAATCAAACAACCAACTCTAATATACTTCAAAACTAGAATTTGGGTCACACCGAAATTCTAACAATTTCAATCACATTATTCAAGTTGTAAATAAGGAAAATATATTATTTATTAATTGATCAAATATTTCAAGTAAAGTAGAGAGCATATAAAGTGCTCTCCCTGTGCTTATAAGCACTTATAAGTTGATCAAACTTTTTTTTTATGTGCACATTTTGTAGGTCCTACAATTGCTACCACTTGTTATTCACTTATTCAGTAGAACCCATTGCTTATAATCACCTAAAATCACACACAAACATACACTAGGCATTCCATTTTGACATCCTAAGCAAGTTTAGTTACAAAAGTGAAAAATGCTAAGCATCCGTAAAGCAATTTACAAATTCAAGATATTAATCATTAGTTTAATAAAACTATATATTAAAAATGATAGCGTGCGAATACAAATAAAAAGTTACATAAGCAGGAATCAACAAAAAATAGACGTAATGGCTCATGATAAATATAAAAATAAGCTACAACATAGCAAAATTCACCAAAACAAACATGATGTTAGTCATTCCTAAAACTAAAACTTCAACGCAATCCCCACATTCTATCTCTGATGCTTTCTCTCTAGAACTACAAAATGAAAAACCGTTTAATGCCAAAGAACATTGTAATAAGCATCAGCAAATAAAATTTATTATGACCACGCTATGTGTATATCGTGGTTTACACGCTTGTTGACATCCAAATGTGGAAATTTAAAAAAAGAAAGAAAGGAAAGTGAAAAAGTCTGCAACGGCCAAAATGAAATAAGCCCATTTTACTTCACCTTATCCCCAAATCAAATAAACCCTCGAAGGCGACGTACAATTTCTTCTTCGACGATCACTGAATCAATCTCCTCCATCTCCACTAGATTAAAACGCCACAGCTTAATCTATCTATCTTCTCCATATCTGGGTTTCTGTTTCTCAGCCAATCGCCTACTTGTTAATTTTTTGAAGCTGCTAGAGAAAACCTCCACCTGGTGCAGCAATCTTGTCCATTTCCAATGCTATCGCCACTAGCAAAATCTCCAGCAAACGTTATGTAAATATGATATATTTGATCTAAAGCAATTTCACCATGGTCACCCAACTTCTTTTCAACATTTTTATTAATTTTAAAAGGGGTAAAACGTTAACTTTGCATTATATATATAAAATAAATTTTAAAAAATAAAAATAAAAAACTTATTTTAGAAATAAAATAAAATAAACCTTATCTAAAAAAAGTTACTTAAAAATGAAATAAAATAAAATAAAACTTATTTAAAAAAATGTTTTTAAAATAAAATAAAAATTATTTAAAAAATAAAATAAAAGGTTATTTTAAAAAAATCCATAAAAAAATTTAAAATTTTTTTTTTGAAAAACATTACTTAGAAAAATAAAATAAATTAAAAAAATATCTTAAAATAATTAAAAAACTTTTATTTTTTTAATTTTAATTTATTATATATATATAATGCAAAGTTAATGTTGGGTGTATAAGATGAAACAAAATCAAATTAAGTGGCCATTGTGATACTAAGTACAAAGTTGGGTGGCTATTGGTAGATCTAACCCTTTATGTTTTTGATTAGTAAAATCATATGTCAAATTTTGTTGGAACAAGAGGAAAGTTTGAGTACAAAAAGTTTTTGATTCTACATAATCCTACGGTCCTCAAAAAGTTCATGAGTTATCTCGCATGTTCCAATCTCTTTGTTGGGTAACTAAAGAACTACACATTGAGATTTATGTGAATGTGACAATACATAAGGGCAAAGCAAGTGCGAAGGTGGATAAGAAAGGAAAGGGGCCGTCATGATTAGTACTTAGTGATCCAACTTTTTATTTAACTTATGCTTGTATATGGTAAGAATGATGGTATTTGCCATTTGAATCGCTATCTTTTTTGATGTTGAGTAATATATTCGGGTGTTTGTGGTTGCTGAATTTAACAAGACGTTGTTTGTTGGAATTGATAAATTATGGAGCTTAGCCAGCTAAAAATAGTTTTAAGGACTATCTTAGTTTGTTGTTTGTTGGTGTTGCTATGGCATGCTATCTTTGAGTTTGAAGTGGTGTTTGATTGAATTTTATCCAGTTTAGGAACTCATGTAAAGTAGGCACGTTCTACAGGAAATGTTTATCTAAGGATGCTGTGTTGATTTCGTCTGGTTCGTACACAGCCTGGCTGCAATAATTCCAGCCTATTTCAAGAGGTCTTGGATTTGAGACTCTTCCAAAAGGCCAAAAATCAGTTGATCAATTGCCAATGTGGTGTGTCACCATGGGATTTCTTCAACTATTGCTCTCGTCAAATTACTTTGATCAGTGAATGTATATCTAAGTGATTTAACGACAAAAGTTGTATTGTTTGTCAATGTAATAACTCGATTCTCAATTGACGAGAATTAAAGATCTCGACCTTCTGTAGTTGAATGCTCATTTGCTCATCAGAGATGCTTTGGAGGATGGTTTGCCGGAACTTATTATTCAAATATTTTAGGAGATACAACTAAGCATAACCAATCCTGCTAATTCATAAACCGAAACACGACAACACAATTCAAAGTAAAATTCAACAGCACATTCATAAACGAAAACGCAAAGTTTCCAACATTGATCTCAAAATAATCAGTATTGTGCTAAACTTTCCAACAACTGCAACACGCAGTTACTTAACTGCAAACTGATAAAATGACTGCTGATAAAATGACTACTAAAATTAATCAATGATACAGGCTGCCAGTAAGAGAATCAAGAAAAATGAACTCTCTTCCACATTTCTTCATCCAATGTCACAAGTTTGCGCCATGTTGGTCAGGTAAATTTGAAAAGTAGTACAGCATTGCATTTCCTACTGTAAAATATTAAAGTTAATATGCAAACAAGAAAAATTAAGGAATTTAAATTACATATGTTTAACCATATCATTACCTTGATCATTGAATATAACATTTGTTGAACACGGAGGATGAAATTGGGAGACTATAAGTGTTGTGTAAATGCATGACTTTCATCGTCATCCTACATCAAATAAAAATAAAAATAAAACGTGTCAATCAAATACATTGAATAATCTAATTTTATCAACCAATAAGAGTTGTGAATACGAGATCGATGTCAGTATGGAGTATTGTGCATGTTGAGGTGCTTGAACGATGGGTGCACCATCTCCCAAATTACTTAGGCATGCCTTCAGTCTCCTTACCTTAGCTGAACTCGGAGTTGCTTGCATAACCGACAAATGCATGGACATTAGTATTCATACGTAATTTCATAGTAAACAAAAATTTGAACATACATTTGCTTTCTTGGAACTCGATTCCAAAGGGCACTTCTTTCAATGTATTTTTTCGACATGACCTTTCTCTTCGAGCATTTACGATTTTGTATGCTTCCGCTTAAGTATTCTGTGATGCTCCACACCTAGAGGCTATTTGAACAATTTGTTGGGACATGACATTACTTCCACATTCGACCTGGTTATCATTACTATTTGTTTTTGACATTTGATCCACTCCATTACCGCACAGGTTCTATGGTCATCATCTGTAGCCATGTCCGCTGTGAAGCAAATGATTGACATATCTTGTCAAATCTCAACTGTCTAGGAGTGCTAACCAACCCATCGTAGTTCACTATGACCCTTGCGTGGGCTCTACTCACATCTCTGCTCCATATCCCCAATATATACCCATCCGACAGTGTTGTGACGTTATTACGGATCAATACAGCAATTGCATGCCTGCGAATTATTCTTCGAAACTCGAATAAATAGCAGCTGTAAATAATTTCACTTTTCTCTATTTGGAATAAGATGAAAAACCTTTTTATTCTTAACCTGCTCGTCATGTATGACATCCTTCCATACCTCGTATGTCGTTCTTAAACATCCATCCAAAGTAGATATGAGGTCACAATAAACTTTCCCAATGAACTCATCTTGAACTTTCCTGAATTTTGAAATGGTGTAAACTTACTAAAATTTCTTTATTCTTTTCGTACATCGTTGCACACTGTACCATTTGCAAGTATAACTTGAAATCTATCTAAAATTTCTTCTCTACGTTATTTCTCAATGCTCGCTTGTATTATTCGACAAATTGCTTCAATGAGTCTTCAAATGCACATACCCATCTAAGCACGCATTCCTACTCTCATTGAAATGAGTTGTTGGCATTCATGCCCAAAAAGTGCTTTTCAAATAGCAATGAACTCGTTTGCCTCTATTTTCATACAATCCCAACAACCAATCATTATCATACAAGTTATACGTATCGATCATCGCTCTTCAACCTTCTTCAAATTCTTCAACAGTTTGAGAATTATATACCGATATGTGTATAGCAGAAAAATTTGAACCTTTATCCACGTATTATCTAAACTTTTTAGACAACATTTTCAATATGTGCCACAAGCTCCATTTATGCTAGTGTTCGAGAACATGATATGAATTGCATTCAGGGTGGCCCTGTCTTGATCCGTAGTAATCCTATGGGGAATGATAAGTGTGTTTTTACACATTTATTTAATACCTAAATGAGTTTAAATATTGACTAAATGAGCGAATATTTACTCACAATTATGTAATTATTGCTTTTGTAGTTAAAAATCATCCAAGGAAATAGAACAAAACAAAAAGAAGAGAAAATAACCAAAATCGTGCAAAATTATGAGCTTGGGGACCAAAATGCACAAGTGTAAAAAGTTAAAGGACATTGGATGCATTTTTTGGAGGGCATGATTGAAATGAAAGTCAGAATTTGAGGACCAGTTTGTACTAGATCAAAGTTGAGGAACTAAGTAAGCAAATAGTGGATGACTAAGTTGGATAACATGAAAGGAGAAAAACCTGCGCGTGTAGGGGCTTAGATGGCGCTTGCATGGGAAGCTTAAAAACTAATCCCGAGAGAAAAGCGCACAAGCGCGCTCCACTTTCCGGCTGGGGCCGTTTTTACAATTTTTACCAAATTTTGAGGACTCTTATAAGCCATTTTCAGCCACTATGGGGGGCGGGGCGGGGGGCTCTATTTTCTCTCTTCAATCTTCTTTTTCCTCTTCTCTTCCTACTTTTTCTTTTCTTTTTCCTTTTTTTTTCCTTTCATTTTTTTCTTTCCACTCTTCTTGGTATATTGGGAGCAAATCATAGAGTACAGGGAAAATGTATTCAAGGAGGTAGAGAGATTTAGGGAAAATCAAGTTCAAGCCTTTAACATCTTCAGAAAAATCAAACAAAAAAGGGTGTATCTTGAATCTTGTATTATCTT
Organism: Fraxinus cuspidata; assembly: GCA_903798385.1. Taxonomy (NCBI): domain Eukaryota; kingdom Viridiplantae; phylum Streptophyta; class Magnoliopsida; order Lamiales; family Oleaceae; genus Fraxinus; species Fraxinus cuspidata. Next base: position 7,480 of record CAIGRP010120131.1, read on the forward strand.
CTATTTGCAATATATTGTATAAAATATTCTCCTTTTTATCATATATTTAACATGGGCTAAATTTCTTGTGTTTTGATCTATGGTAGTAGTTTAACCTAGTTTTAATTAATTTTAATATTTGCTCTTTAATATTAAAATGCTTATTTTTATATGTATTTATTATTATGTTGAATGCCTTTCATTTATTTTCTCATTAAATGATTGAGTTTAGTGATTTGTACATCGTTTTAGAGAAGATTGTACATTTTAGACCAAATAATAAAAACCTAGGTTTGTGTAGGGGATATAGATATACTCCTGCATCAGGTGACTCATTAAGCTATTTTTCACAAAGATTTAATGCGGTTGTTTGATTTTAATCGACATAAATTTATAGTAGATTAAAGTAATCAATTATGGTTAATTTTGCTCAAGAGAGGTAATTAGTTAAACTTGAAAAATAGAGTCTAACATTGTAAATGAGTAATTTATTAATTGGTTTGTGGAGAAATTAATTAGGCGACGGTTAAACGAAATCATGAATTCTAACCACGCTTTCCTCCAAAATTTCCAAGTATTTACATTTTCTTATTGTTGTAGATTTTTAGTTAATTTTCCTTATTGTCCAAAACCAAATCTTTATTGTGTGTTTGTTTTCACTGTGAAAATTAAATTGATTAAAGTTATATAATCTAAAATAAACATTACTTGCACGCAACCCGCGCACTCGTTGTTTGCACTTTTATAGCAAACAAGTTTTTAGCGATGTTGTCGGAGAATGTTTTTACTTTGATTACCAGTTTAATTAATTTTAGTTTTAACAATTTTTATTAATTTATTTGCTTGTTTGTTTGTTTTTATTTTTGTATTTTTGGCTAACCCCTATAAATCTATCTTGTATTAGTATTCTCTCCTTATACTTTTCAATTATAGTTGCATTATTCCAATCTTGGTAATGTAACAAAGTGTTTGTAATGTTTAATCTCTACATTGACTACGGAAATATGCTTAGAGGTCCAAAATGTGAAATTTGTCAAATGATACATTGTACAGGACAGTGCTTTTATATGTGCACCGATGCCTTAATGTAGAAATTCTTTGATTTAGATAATATTTGAAATTAGAAAACAAGCACTAGACAACATCATCGAACTCCTAATATGCTTTCCTGGTCCTATTATCTTCATAAAAAATATTCTTCCACTGCGACTCTTCAACCAAATCCATAATAAATTAAAACTCCGAGCACCTTGCTAGCATGTTCAAAAAGTAGGATTGTATTGTTGCGGCATCTTCTTCTCCAATGATACAACTTGGACTTCGTAGAACTTGTTTTATGATTATAAAGGAGATGAATTTTGTTAATTCTCCATCCACATGCATCTGCAGATGCAGTCAACCTGACTTTACAACTTATCTGATTGGTTGCTTGTAGCTTCAAAAAACAGCTTATATTACTGCTTATTTAGCTTTCATGACTACATTTCAATGCAACATATCTCATAACTCCATCATCATACTTTTTTGAATTTCTTTTTCTAACTGGAAAACCTACATCGTACTCATATCTTTGGTAAAATCAAACATGCCTTTTTCATCGTTGAACTTCATACCCATCTCAAGTACAATCACACCATATACTCCCACAATTTCATCATCCACTAAGTTCATACTATCAAAAATGTTTTTATTATCATATTCTAACAACATTTAGCCATCCACTTCTTCCAAAGTTCCTTGTGCTGGGACAAAAAACCAATTATAATATTAAACTAATTCATAAAACCAATTTCCAATTGATACAAGATAATCATTCAGTGTTAACACCAACTCTTCTAAGTTAGTTCCATGTTAATAGTTGCTAAAATCATTATAATTCGTGTGCTAAAGTGGGAGGATGATGTAAAAAATTGCATATTTTCTCATTTGAGCACGTTGACACATATCCTATATTAATTATTTTTTTTAAAAAATACCATATCAATCATGTATTTCTACGTATAAGTAGGTAAATAAAACATTTATGAAACATCGAGAACTACACTTAAAATGATAAGAACTCTCATATTCAGAACGAAATCCGCTCTAGACTTATGAAGTATCAAGTGTAGAGAAAAATCTAGTGCTACTACATAGTACAATTCAATGCGAACGCATAGAACAATAAAATTCTCCCTGAAATTCACTGAAGTTCTACATGCAACCGCATGTAAGAAGAACTGTGTGACCGCATAGTTCAAGAAAACTTTCATTCTTTCCATTTTGTTCCCCAAACTCCGTTTTCTCATTTCTTGATCTGTGTTCTCACTTTTTCTTCTTCCAGCACTTCATTCTTTTGCTCTATTGGTTTTTGACTCCTTCACATCTTCGTTTCTTCTCCCGGGTCATCTTTTAGCTATTTGCACTTTGGTCCCTGAATTTTGATTTTCTTCCATTTTAGTCATTTTTCGCTCATTTTTTCTAAATTCTATCATGTTCATCAATGTTACTCTACAAAACACAATTTATATAAAATTAAGCCATATTTCGATATAGTGACCAACAATTGTCCATATTTTGTGGTCTAAATAAGTGTGTAAAACACACTTATCACATGATAGCGGGTGAACTCACTAGAATATGGCAGAACTGGTTGCTACAGGTTCACTATCATGATTTTGGTTTCTCAGAGTAGGCCTTTTAAGTATTCAATAAGGTATGAGTCCGATCACCCTTGCTAAAAGATGGCAGAATGTGTAGCTACTGGGTCACTACACTTCAACAGATTTTCCAAAGCTATTGTTCATTCTTTGATTTCTTGCTTTACTTACATAAATTGATTTCCAAGTCACGAAATTAATTTACCTAAAATTGAAGTATTAAAACACAGTAAGTATATAATCATATCTCACAAGATTCTTTTTTTTTTTGATATGGTAATAAAAAGATTTAAGGATGTTTAATATTGAATCAATATTTCCTTAAAGCGATAGCCAAGATTAAATTAATAATTTTACCTAAAATTATAGACAATAAAATCGGTAAAAAAAAATCATACCATATAAGATATATTGGATATGGTAATAAATAAACTTAAGAAAATTTAATAATAAACCATTCTTTCATTAACTTTAATTATTTAACCTATCAAATAATATCTAGGATCGTAGGTAAATAAATCTGCATTAACTGCAATATGGAAAGTAAAAATTGTATCTCGTTTTAGGTGTTAAAACCTTAAAATCCATAGCCACGAAATTTTGTTGAAAACCAGTACCACCCAATTAGTCAGGACTGACTCCATGCTTAGATAACATCCTATTTTTCATGTTTTTAGTCTTTTTCATTAACATTTAAAAATCAATCTATATTGAGTAAGTCAACTAAAATAATATGAAAAAAAAATATATTTTCCAACAATTTCCCCATTTGCCTTAGCATGTTTGTGAGTATGTGTCGTGTTGTGTTGAGTGTTAATCAAATTATGTACATAACCTAACTACTCTCCCTTAGTCAATTCTCATCACACATCATGATTCCCCTAACTCAAGTATCCTAACACTCGTGTTTTGCTCATGTGAAACAAAATCAAAATCTGCTACTCTATTTAAAAAAAAAAATTAAAAGCACACCATATAAAGTGAGGGAGGGAATAGTTAGATTTAGAGTAAAAATAATGGAACTAGCCAATTAGTGAACTCTTTACACATAAAATGTTGATTTGTACTAGCTATCTGGAGTTGAGTCCTAGTATTTTTCTTGACTTTCTCAATTGGGTCAGACCTGACTGTCTTTTTGTCATGAGCAGTAGTTGCAATAGTTGCTTTAGTCTAACAGGATAGGAGGTCGAACCTTGTACCTTCAGTGCTAGAAAGGTAGAACTGGTTGGTTATACCGATAATCAATCACTCCCTTACGTACAACTGCCATCTATAATGTACAAAAATAATTTTAGATCAAATGCAAAGAGCATTTTCTTAATTTTTAACACCAAATAAGGTTGAATTGACCCCTCATATTCAACCTATATTTTGTTTTTAAACATTTTTGCTCAATTTTTCCTTTTTGCAATGGATACTAGAGTTTACTATCAAAATTAAACAGTTGATCGAAAAATCTACGAAAAGTCAAATTTACAATTAGATTAGTTTCATACTTAGCTTAAACTTCTCAAGCTAAACATAAAATTTTCGTTCAGATGTTTGTTCACAATTAGTTCAATTAATTTCTCATATTATTATGTGAGTATGTTGTAGGACCATCTAGACTAATCAATCATAAACTATGTCCTAACCAAAATTGACACTTGTAGTGACTAGATACAGAAGTATATTTCAAATCAACAATTATTTGAAATGGTCTCTGTAATAAAAATACGTGTGTGCCAAACTTGAGCATGCACATAAGTTTTTCTTTTCAATATTTTTTTAAATGCTCATGTGTTAACTCTTTTCAATTTTCTTTTAATTCACAGTCTTTTTTATATATGAAGTTGACTTTTACATAGCCATAGCTTTTTTCTCATGACTTACATTAATTATCAAGGACGGCTTCACACACTCATGGTGATAGCCCTCTCCTCTAATGAACTTGCATGTTTGCACAATATCATGTTGCACTGTAGAGAGACATAGATATAGACCATAGGTCTACACTCAAACACTTATCACTTAAGATGACAATCCAGTTAGTAAATGGTCACAATGTCCTAATTGTGTACTTATCTAAAAATAATTTACCATAAGTTAAAATGAGCACACCACACTAATTGGAGATTATATCTCAATAACTACAAACAAATCAGAAATTCACATCTTGTGACATTCGCAAGAAAAACTCTAATTTTTCTTTTTATTTTTTTCAATTTTATTTATTTATTTTGTTTTTCATATAAATGCGAAATACATGCAAACAAAATGAACACAAAAAATCAAACAAAAAATTATGTACATCGAATGGCTTTCAATGTATCATGTATATGTCGATGACTTTTTTCCAAGTTTCAAATCTGACAATATTTAAAGACTTAGTAAGTAAATCAGAAAATTGTCCTTTGGTGTGAATGTGTTATAGGACAATTATGTTCCTTTCAACTAAGTCTCTAGTGTAATGATGTCGAATGTCAATGTGTTTAGTCCTAGAAAGTTTAATATGATTCTTAGAGATATTTTTAGCACTATTATTATTCTAAAACATGATAATGGAGTCTTGATTAATATCATTGTTACTGAGAATCCGCTTTATCTAGAGTAACTGTGTACAACAATTACTGATGGCAATGTACTCGGCTTGTACGATAGACATGGATATAGAATTTTGCTTCTTATTTAGCCAAGATATAAGATTATTATCTATGTAGAAGCAACCTCCAAATGTGCTTTTCACATCTTCCATGTTTCCTGCTCAATCAGCATATGAATATCTTAGTTTGGGGATGAAAATCTCTTTTGTTCCAATCGCATTTGTATCAGTTGGTATCTCCCATACATTATTTCGCTCATATTGAGCAAATTCTACATTGCTAGTACCCAAGATTTATCATCAAGTGCTCAATCACATTTCGCGATTCAATATGTGACATATAGTACACATTTTCGAGTTATATGGTAAGTCTCCTTCTGGTCACTATTCCATCTCCAAGGTATGAAAGAATGTTCTCTAGTGGATGAGCCTTTTGGATTCAAGTAGAAAGTTGTCTTCTATTCTATAGTTTATTGTCTTCCTCTAGTGGGTCAACACCTCTAGTAGAGGGTGCAGGATCTTCAAAACTCAGTACTGATTGTTGCGTTTGAATGTTATTCCCTAAATCTGTAGGAATTTTTAGATCATCTTCAATATATTCTTCCAAAATATGAATCTCAAGTTCCTGCAAATAAGAAGAGTAATTATTAGTATCATCAATTTTAACATTTATGGATTCAACAATAATTTGAGTCCTCACATTATAAGCTTTATAAGCCTAACTAGTTTTGAATATCCAATGAACACTCATTCTTTACTCTTAGGCTCATATTCTCCCTAACCTTTTTTGACATTTAAGACATAACACTTGCTACTAAAAGTATGAATGTATTTGAGATTAGGTTTCCTACCTTTTCAGATTTCATAAGGCGTTTGTGAGTTACCAAGTTCACAAGGATATATTGTTTAAATATAGCAAGCATTATACATAGCTTCAGCCCATAATTTAATGGGGAGTTTTTTACTATTCAACATCACCTAGCTATTTCTTATAAGGACCTATTCTTCACTACACCTTTTTGCTTAGGAATTTTAAGAGCAGAAAACTCATGAGAAATACTATACTCTTCACAGAACTAGAAAAGCTAGCATTTTTAAATTCCTTACCATGATCACTCTTAATTCTTACAACTTTAGTCCCCTCAACATTTTTTCAGTGGTTAGTTTTTGATATAAAAATGTGAATATTTCGAAAACATCATATTTGTCTCTTAAAAAGTCTACCCAAGTATACCTAGCAATTCAAGATAGTAAAAGGTAACAGGAAACTGACCTTATTCGTTTGCAATTTTAGTTTGTTTACCTTTCTGGCATAGCCACACACGCCTTCAGATTTCTCTGTAAGCTTAAAAATTCCTCTTACTGCATTGAGTATTGTAAGTCTAACAAAATCTCCATAATTCAAGTGTCCTAATCGTTTGTGCCACGGTCTGTAAAGTCAACTTTCGAAACATAACATGGAACTTCATATTCAAGCAAATAACAATTATCATTAAACCTAGTACTATATAGGACACAACTACCATCATTTTTCAGACTTTATATGAACTTTTAGCTAACAGTACCATGATCTCATCATCACAAAGTTGATCTACACTAATTAGGTTATCTTTCAAATCAGTAATAAACAACACATCATTTATAACAGGTAATACATCTATCACAATCCTACCAATACTTTTAGAATTTGCTACCATAGAACGATTATGAGTCATGTGTCTTGAACAACCACGGTCAAAATACTAAGAATTGGGCACAATAGAGTTATAAGCTACATTAACAACATAAGAACTAAGATCAATTTTTCTTACCCAAACTTGCCTTATTCTAGCATTAGGATTTTGCTTTAAAGTGCCAGTAGCAAGTTAAGTCTTTTTTGTATAATGTTGGTTTTTGTGTGATACAGTGAAGTAAATTATGTCCATATCATATGATGTGACTTACCTATCTGATTGTAAGAGTGAAACTTTATCTAATTACCTGATGGCATGTCTGAATCAAGTTTTTAGAGGTAGTTAGAATCTGCGATGGAGAGTCAATCATTCATACTGTCCTGTTGTTAGAGGTTCTGTCTAGTATTTGACTGTAGTTTTAGGCAACTTTCCTGTCGATTTATTATGTCTAGCTGCTTTGACAAACTTCAACTGGGTATTTTCTTTCTTTTTTCCTTTCATTTATGCATATCCTAGGCCTTCTTTGATGTTTGAGGTTCTCCTATAGTTGAGAACTTTATTTAGGCGGGTGGGCATATCTGATGGTCAATTGTCCAACTCTCTCCTTGGTATGGTTCAGTTCAACCAGGAGCTCCAAGATTTGATTTTCTTTTTCTTTTAGAACTTTGGATAGAGCTTCTTTGTCAGTTGTAACAACACCCATTTCTTCTTCAATATATTTCATCATAGCAAGAAACATGACATTTTTCTCTTTCTCAGATTTAGATTCCTTTTCTATATGATACATTGCGAACATACGTGACTTGATCAAGCTATGTCTCTAGTCAGCGAGTTTGCACCTGCAAGCAATAGTTGTACCGAGTCAGTACCAAACTAAAGGTTAATAGTGAATGAGGTTACCTGGTTATCATTTGTTTTGTCCTCGTCTGAGTTTCACTCTTTGTCCCCATCTCCACTCTATGTTATGTTTATTACCTTCTTATCTTGAGCTTTTTTTAATAATTTTACACTTTCACCAGCTATGTGACCAAATCCTTTACATTCATGACATTGACTATGATTCTGAGTTCTTTCCACATATGAGGTGGGTTTTGCCTTTAGTTGTTAAAAAACTTCTTCTTTTGTGGTTGGTGAGATCTTGAGCTTCTTCCTTCGTGAATGCTCTTTAGGAACTTCTTAAATTATTTAGTGAGCATAGTCATATGCTAATCACTATGACTTTCATTTTCCCTATCTTCTACCTCAACCTGCTTGACTTTAAATGCATTTTTCAATCTTTTTTCCTTCTTTCTTCTATGTAGATGCAACTCATAGTAGAATACTATATCTTGTATCAATTTCTCTACTTTCATTAAAGACTCGACCAATTCTTCTACCTTCATGCTTTCTATATCTTTACTTTCCTCGATGGTAGTTACCTTGGAATGGAATATTTCAGGTAGTGATCTAATCACTATTTTACTTTCTGAATACTTCTTTCCCAAGGTGTAGATTGAGTTGGTAATGTCACCTAGCTTGGCATAGAAATCTTTAACGTGTTCATCATCTTTTATTTTTAGTTGCTCAAATTGAAGTGTAACCATTTGGAGTTTAGAAAACTTCACAATATAAGTTCCTTCATGAATAACATGCAATATGTCTCATGCCTCCTTAACCACCTTGCATGTAGAAATCAAGCAAAATTGATTAGGGTCTACAAATGAAAAAATAGCATTCAAGGCTTTTGAATTCCAACTAGCACTATTAAAATCAATAAGCACCCACTCATCTGCAATTTTCTTTCTTCCTACTTCTATTTTGGTCACGATGAGAGTTATATACACATAAATGATTGAATGTCACGCTTTCTCATCAAGGATTGGATATAAACATGCATCTTAAACATTTTAGAACATGAGGTCTTGTTGGGTTTTGATACACAATAAATCCCGAGCAATAATGTTAAACATTTTAGAATATATTTCATAAGCCTCGACCGATAAGTGAAATAATTATCAATACAATCAATTTATAAGCTCGACCCAAAAACAACGTGGGATACTAGTAGCAACTTAATTTGTTAATATTGCCTTAGGTCAAATTCACTTATAAGATGACTTTCTTATGCCTTAGCCTATTACCTTATGTGTCTTGGCCCAATTGATGATATAACCTAAACTATATATATATCCACTTCATACCATTGCAAATGTGTGTGTGCTTTATGAATATATTGAAGAGAAAACTGTGGCTGCTCCCGTGTCCTTCTTCGTGCCTTTGCCTTTGTGGCTTGCAAATCACCGCCATAACCTTGTCCCTTTATGGGTGAGAAAGGAAGAAAGCAACCATAAGTGAATACAAGTTATCACCACCATAACCTTGTCCCTTTATGGGTGCGAAAGGAAGAAAGCAACCATAAGTGAATACAAGTTGTGTGTCAGAGTTTTAATTGATTGTTTGATATCGATTGGTAAGTTGAAACTGAGCCCGGATTCTACCAATTGAAGGTTAATTCCGCAACATATGGTACCAGAGCCATAGGTATGTGAGAATATGTAAATTTTTGGGTAAATATCGACCTGGGAATAGCAAAAACAAAATGCAGTAGAAAATTTATTCCAGAAACTGTCAAATTGAAAATCAAGGCTGCCATATCTATTTTGTTGTTTTCTGGCAAACCACTTACCTGTTGGAAAAATGGAGATCATCGGCGTGTTCAACAGATCGAGGAACACTTGGATGGGTAGCGTATGATCGACGGAGGCAGCCGGCGTATGGAACTTTGGCGACCGAGCGTGAGGGCGTGTGAAGGACTCTCCAGTGACGATTTCTTTTGACAGTTTCTTCCAGACAACGAGACGAACCCTACGGTGGTGTTTGTTTTTAGTTTTGAATGCTACGGTAAAATCTGGATGATTTTGTCCCTGTGCATTTGTGATTCAGTTTGGTGTTCGATTAGTTGCTACAATTGCTGGAGACTTTAGAGCGAATAGTAGTGGTCCTAAATTAGTAAATTCACATCTTTCATTATTTACGGAGTCAGATTGGTTTGCTCTGGTAAATTGACTAATCCCAAATATAAATTTTAGCATTAGCGCATCACCATGTGGGGTGACATTAGGATTGAGGTTAACGTGTGGGGTAAATGACTTGTGCTAGAAATTTATGAATTATTTTCTATTTGAAGTGTTGATTTTGATAACAAGTTGGTAACTGTTTTTATGTTTTAACTATGGTTTAGTCCCTGTGTGAGACTGTATTGCATGAAAATTTTGAATTTTGTTGACA
>CAIGRP010120133.1:0-14677 GCA_903798385.1 Fraxinus cuspidata
TTATTAACGATCAATTAATATATACATGTAGGCAAAAAAAAAATGCAATATTTTCTAAAAATATGACTATGAATGACCAAATTTGCCTCTGATTAAATTTCGAAGAGATGATAAAGAATGGACCACTCCTAATCATGTACTAAATCTTGAAGATTAATTATTTAATTATATAATCCAAACTTTGTCTAAGACAAGATTGTCTGTTTATTATAAATCATTTAATGATTTATTTTCATGAGATGCTTTTCTTCAATCCACTTGTATTAATTAACATGATTATTATAGTATCGTGGTGCACATTTGTAATTTTTCTATGAATCACCTAAAATTAAAGAGGATTTGACATAATTTGAAACACGCACGCACGAAGCAATTGTCTAAGTGTTTTGATTATACGTCAACCGCGTGATATGAGGGAACTCAAAGATTTAACTGTATTTAAGCTAGATGACCTAGGCTCCAAAATTTTGATACACAATCACTCGACATCTAGACAAATAAGGCGTTTCCCTAAAGCCCAACCATTTGATCCTATTTGGTTTAGCTAAAAATTGAACTTTTAATAGGTTTATAAAAAAATGATGAAATATGTAACTGTAAATTTGAAAATAAATTTTAGAAAATGGGGCCAAATCCGGACTTATTTAAGATCCCCCAAATTTCACGAAATTTATCTTTAAATAGTTTTAACATAAGAATTTTCGAAAAACATTTTTTCTTAGTAATAATTAAAAATATTTATTTCCATAAATTTAATTTACTACAAAAACTTTGTCGTAGAGCAGACAACACTTACCGAGAAAATTCGGACAAACCACTTTTTAAAAGCAACCTTTCCACCTTAGACATTCTTAGTCACGTTCACACTCATTGGTTCGTTCTTCATTCCCTACCTGTCTTCCCTTCTTTTTTCATTTTTTCCCTTACCCCACGCTTTCAACTTGTTTGGTAGGAGAGAAAACCATAGTTATCAAACGTTCAAGTCATTGTAAATCACTAATCAATCAGTCGATTCTAGTCCAATCCATCTCGTTCTTATTTGGACTCATTGACTAGCAAAATTCTACGAGTTTTCACTCTAATTTAGTCTTCAAATAAACTATACCAAAAAATATAATTTTCTTCACTGAAGAATCTTCATTCTTATCAAATGAATACAATTCTAATAAGAGTACACATCCGAATCAAGAATTTTATTAAAACTAATCGAAATAAAACTTTATTAGACGAGACCTCACTACATATCAAACACACACTCCTTCAGTAATTTATATGTTTCTGTAGTAATAAAATGACTTAAACACCATAATATTCTTGAGAAAAATTCTCAATATTCTCTTTTTCGCTTTATACTTGTTGCATCTCTGGAGTTATTTATCCAGAACCCGTTCATATAGTTGTGGATATGGTTCGATTTGACTTTTTGAGCTATTATTATCTTAAATTAATTTTATCTGTTTGGTAAAATCCTAAACCAAAGCATACCATTTCATTTTCAATCCAAACTATTTTTGCAATTTGATTGGGTTTCACACCACGATTCTAGTGGAATAAATATAACACCTTTTGAATTCGTGAAAGAGTTAATATATTGTTCTAAATCTCAGTATGACACTTAAATTAACATTCTAACAATAAACATTATAATATTGATATATTTATCTCAAGCTTAAACTGGTACAATCGTACAGAGTTCAACCATAAAATTTGTGATTGCAAATTCGTTCTTTCTAAAATAGATTATGAGTACCAAAAATAATGATTTTTCTTGAAAGTTAATAAAATCGACCACACAACTAAATTTGTTGAAGCATAAATTGAGCTAATAAATAATGGAAAAATTTGCAGCAGAGGTTCCAAACCTTTTAAAGCAGCGAAGATACTTTCCAAATCTTTAAATCATATCTTATGTCTCCAACCTTTAAAAAAATATATATATAGTAGAAGAACCTCTAGACGATTTTCATTCAAAAATCCGTTAATTGATCAGAAGTCGATTGTTTGAAAATAATTTGACAAATTTTATAAAGGACAAAATGGTCTTTTAAACTCTAATTAATTAAAATAAGGAAAATTTGCACCTAATGTCCCAAACCTTTCAAAAATGTACAATCTGGTCCCAAAACTTCAATAAATGTGAGATTTCAATTAAAAAAATCTATTAATTGATCAAAAATATTCGTCTTCCTCTATCCACCCAACCACAACCCTTCCAGCCCCACCAGTGGAACTAACCACTTCTTCCTTGATCAATGAGCGTCACCACAGTCACCACCAAATGAACGACGGCGTTAGCCACAATTGCCACTGCCTCATTTCCAATGCTGCTACTAACTCTATTTTCCTTTTGCCCATCCCTCTTTTATCCATTTTCTCCTCCTAACAAGAACCTCTAAAGAACGGGAAAGAGATAAATGAAGATAGATAAATTATTTTCAAAACCAACATTGTCGATGGTAGCGGAGGTGCCCCCACTTACCAATGGATGGCTTATGGGTTTGATAAATCGGGAAAGACGAATGTTTTTGATTTTATGTATTATTTCCGCCTCTTATTTTTTGGTTGATTGAATTTTTTTTTTTTTTTAATGAAAATCGTTAGAAGTCCTTCCTTTGTACATTATTAAAGGTTTGGAAACATGTATATATTTTAAAATTTTTGGACCGTCAATGTAAATTTCTCGTGTTATAAATAATTTAAGGTTAGAAGACCATTTTCCCTTTTCAAAATTTATAAAATTATGGTCAAACACTTGAAGTTTGGTCAACTAACAAATTCTTGGATGGACCAAAATGTCTTTTCACTGCACTTTTTTTTTTTTGTAATGTATATGACGAATGTGCTATTATTTAAAGGTTTATGACCTATCTAAACCGTTTTGAAAGGTTTGGCCGTTTGGGACCTCCACAACATAGTTCTCTAATTAATATATCTTGAATAAACAATATTGAAAAAAAAAAAAAAAAACTGGGTGAATAGTTCGATTTGGTTTTAAGTGATTTTTAACTATGAAAACCTAAATCGAACCATTTTCAAATGATTTGGTTCAATTTTTGAACTGAAATATTGACGAGTCTATCTTGACCCAAATCAAAAGGTCGTTCGAATTTTTCCAAGAGTATGACACGGATTATTTCGGTGTTGTATCGCCTCGTATTCGAACATTGGGATACCAAAGGCCTCTGCCCTTCAATTTGAAACACATCTTTGATTTGATTTTGGCGATTTTTAGTTCACCATTGTTATCTGATATTGAAACCAAGCACGCACTTAGCGCGAAATCCAATTGTTCATCTTTTTTTCTTATTAGATGGTTGGTTTCAAAGCTCGATTTTGACTCGAGATGGTCAGTTGACAATTTTTTGTTCATCACTTTTATTGGATACTGAGTAGTAAATATCGATCCCGCCCTTAGCACTAATTTCAATTTTCCATTATTGTCAATTTCTTATTTTATGGTTTCAAAGTAGAGCTATGATTTTGGTGGATGAGTTATGATTTTTTTTTTTTTTTTTGTTTACTACTATGAATAATGCTATTTATAGTCGTCTTAGGTGACATTCTATGTGACAATTTATTATTTAAGGTATTAATTTCATGTAATTTGGTTGCCTCAAATAAAAAGTTAATGGACCAATAATAAACTGATATATAGGATGACTACTACAGTCACTGACAGTGAATAACATTACTGTCAATACTACTGTTTGAGATTAAATAAATGGCACATACTTGGCATTAAATCCAATTTCCACCATTCCTAATACTAAATATTGAACACGCTCTTAACATTAAATTCAATTTTCCTCTTTTAATTCATCCTTTTTATGGTTTCAAAACAACGATTTTGTTTGGATTGGCGGTTTTTTATTCGCTATTATTGTATATCGAACACATCATTGAAATTGAATTCAATTTTCCATCCTTCTTAATTTCTAATGTTGAAGTTGGTTTCAGAACCACGGTCGAGTTGGTAGTTCTATATTCACCATCATTGTTTGATATTGTTTGAGTAGTATTATGATAGAGAACGCGTGGTTAAAAAATAGGGAAATATTTGAATTTACATGTAATATTATTTTATTAAAGAATGTGCAGTTGAAATGGGATCAAATCACCGTTCAAAAATACATTTTGATGAAAAAATGGGGCTCAAACAAGGGCTAGATATCGAACACGTCATGGACATTAAATCCCATTTTTCATCATTCTTAATGATGGATACCAAACATGCCCTTAATATTAACTTAAAATTTCCATCTTAATTTCTTATTCCAAGGTTTCAAAATTACAATTTTGTTTAGGGTTGGTTGGTTGATGGCTTCAGTGCTATTGTTCGATGCTGAATACTGAATAGGCTCTTGACACTAAATTCTATTTTCCATCCTTTTTAATACTGAATATCGAACGTCCTTGACATTAAATTCAATTTCCATCTTAATTTCTTATTCCATGGTTTCAAAATTGCGGTTTTGCTTCGAGTTGGTGGGTTGAAGGTTTCACTACCATCGTCTAATACTAAATATGGATCACACGACATTAAATTCAAATTTCCATCCTTCGCAATACTGAATACCATACACATCCTTGGCATTAAATTCAATTTTCCATCTTAATTTCTTATCCCGTGGTTTCAAAATTGTCATTTTGCTTTAGGTTGGTCAGTTGACGGTTTCACTGTTATTATCTAATATTGAATACCGAACAACATTAAATTCAATTTTCCATCTTTCTTAGTACTGAATGTCGAACACACCCTTCAAACTAAATTCAATTTCCCATCTTAATTTCTTTTTCCATACTTGGTTTCAAAACTACGATTTTGACTCGGGTTGTTGATTGATAGTTTCACTACTTTGTTTGACACTCAATATTAAACATGAACTTGAAATTAAATTCAATTTTCCATCCTTTAAAATATCGATTTTAATTCGAGTTGACTCCCTTTTTTGTCTCACCATTATTGTTTGATACTAGAACCATTGACATTAAATTCTTTTTAACCATCTTAATTTCTTATCCCATCTTCCAAACATCCAATATCCCTATCATATTGTTCAATTATTTCCAGCACCACATTGTACGGCCATCACGATTTAATCGCCGTATAAAATACTAAACTCTCTCCCAACTCCATCTATATATTAATTCCCCTCGAGGAAGCCCCAAAAATAACTAACGAGATGTCATTCCCGAGTGGCGAATCACCGTCCGCCGCCGTTTGTGGTGGCGGAAACGATTCTGTTGGTAGCGATTCTGGTGAGATTATGTTGTTTGGGGTAAGAGTAAAAGTTGACCCCATGAGAAAGAGTGTTAGTATGAATAATCTTACTGAATACGAGCCTGTTAATAACAACAACGATAACACTAATGCTAATAACAATGATAGTGAGTTGTTGAAGATGGCGGCTGCGAATGGTTATGCATCAGCAGATGAAGCCGTGCCGCAGCCAGGCAACGGGAGTCGGGAGCGTAAGCGAGGTCAGATCTCTGATCATCTGTTTGTCTGTTCAATTATCGTTAGTTTAATAATTTATTTGATTGATTATGTGATTCGTTTTCAGAATTTTTTTCATCGTGGAATACTAGTTATTGGCTAATTTACAATCGGATGATAAACGATGCTCTTTGAAGAATAAATTTTATGAACTGGTCTTGGAGCGGCTTGTCTGCTTGAGTAGAATTTATTTGTATGTTGATTATCGCGGTGAATAAATGTCTCATCAGATGATTTGTTGCTTATGCCAAAAAATAAAAAAAATCCAATCTTTGAATGATCGTTCTGTTATGAAGGTTGTTGATTTCAATATATTTCATAAAAAGTTCTAATAATCCGATTTCAAATCTTTATCGAAAGCACGTAATCTCAAAAATAGTTTGATGCTACTATATATGCTACTTGAGAGAAATCTTAGTTAGATTTGTTAAGTCAAATTTGTTTCCTCATTTATGGGATTTTTATCAACTTTGCTGTATTGATTTTGATCCATGTTGTATTGGTTTTATGTATTTCTTTTAGGAGTTCCATGGACTGAAGAAGAGCACAGGCTATTTCTCGTTGGATTGCAAAAGGTTGGAAAAGGAGACTGGAGAGGTATCTCTAGAAAATATGTTATGACTCGTACACCAACCCAAGTTGCTAGCCATGCCCAGAAATACTTCCTTCGCCGGACCAATCTCAATCGCCGCCGCCGCCGTTCTAGTCTCTTTGACATCACCACTGATTCGGTAATTTTGGAGTAGATCTAATCACTTTTGTCTTTCAGTCTTTCTACAAGTTAGACAAATAATTTGATGTTATATTAGTTTGATTCAATTGATCGTCAATGTTGATAACACATGTTTTTAAGTATTCTATCTGAGTTGTCACAGAAACTAACTTCAAAAAGTTTATGGGAGCATTGCTTTTCTACTTTATGAGAGATAAGTGTCCCTGTTTGAAGTTAAAAAGTAACTACGGACCAAAGCTTTTGTGTTTTAAGCATTAAGGTTTGCACTTGTCGTTCCCAAAATTTTATCAGAGCATTCAAAGATCAAAGCACTAAGGGGCTTGCTAGAGGACATATTTTTTGAAGTTTTGTTGATTGTGATTTTTGAGAGGATCCCAAATTTGTTGTTAAGAAGGCTTAGTTTGTTATTGTACTGAATTCGACAGTTTATTGATGGTTCATAATTATTTTATGGCTAGGTTACTCCAATGCCAAACAAAGAGGGTGGAAGCCATCAAGAAAGTGTAGCCCAGACAATTCTGCCATCAACCTCTTTGCCTTCTGCAGAAACTTCAAGTATCGATGGATTCTCTTTTGGGCCTTCCCCAATGACCTTTGCTCCTGTTTTCTTACATCTACAACCTGAGAAATCAATGGAAAATATAATCCATGGCCAAGGAAATCACATGAATAACATGTCGGATATGCTCATTCACCCAGTTCCTGTTCTTCCGATGCATACTTCCTCAACAATGACAGATCTTGGCTTCAAGCCGAATGTGCCCCAACTGTCATTGGGGCTATCATTGTCAGTGCATCAAGATCAGTCATCGACAAGGCACTCAGCATTCCAGGTGAAAACAAGCTTCGGAAATGGAGATAGCATGATCAGTGTTTCTTGAAGAATGAAGGAGCTTGACAAAATAAAATTGAAGATAAAAGGGTCCATCATAACTTTATAGGTTCAAGTAAGAAACTAAAATGATTTGATTAAAAACAGATTAGGTAATGAATTTGACTACAGTCGATCATTGTCTCTGTACAGACCGGAAAAATATCATGCTTTGCTGTGTCTCTTGTTTTATATGCTAATATTTCAGATCCTTGCTTGTTTGTCACTCAGAATAAAATTTTGGACAATTTGTCATACCCTTTGATTTGTTTTTCGGTTTATGCACAGAATATTCTAACCCAACAATGTGGTAGGGTTTCTTCTTCATGAATGTAACTGATATTGTTGGCTTGGTGCTTGCTTTGTGGGAGATTATTTTTAGCTATTTTATGAATGTGGATTGAATTATGTCCAGATTAATATCAGGATAAGTTGTGGTAGGACCTTCACTTGCCTGTGGGTGGGATTCTATATATTTTATAATATCCAGGATTTGATGTATGAGATAAGCAGATAATATTTTATTTTCACTGGTGCATTTACACTTATGGTGCCACTTGTTGCTGTCTGTATAACAACACAAGTGACTATAAAGGAACGCCGGTCTTTGAGCTTGGACTGCTGCCTAGCACAGTTCTTCCTAAGAACTTGAAGACCATTTTCTTTAAATAGTAATGTTATTTAGTACTATTGATGTTACAACATGAGTCAAGGTGGCACTGAGAGTTATTAAATGAAATATATAATTAAATGAATCACACAATTTTACCTTTAATTGAACATATTACATAATGCAACATAGACGAGGTGTTAGATGGCATTATTCTTCTTTTAATAGAAAAAATGATGGCTTACGAATATTCAATCTTTGTGCCAACTTATCTAGCACCCAATTTTTCACCCGGTTTCAACATGGATCCAAAGCCATATCAAATATCGTAATTCGTGAATCTTTGGGTCTACGATAACCACCTAATTGTAGTTCCCCTTAGTTCAGGTGTCTTCCATTAAATTAACTTGATCCTAAAATTACTTCTCGTAACACTAAAATGTTGGACCTGATTCAAGTAGCTGCCCAAGAAGTATTGAAGTCAAAAGTTAACGGTCAACTTCAAGGACCACTCTGTCAGCAAATATTAGCGTACATAATCAAAAGAACTGCAGCAAGTTTGGAGTAAATATATTCAAATTATGCCACAATTGCAAATTAAGCCACAATTCCGCTGATAGTTTATTGTTTGAAGAAAGATAAAACGAATTGACAAGGTCAATACAACAACTTAAAAGGTCTTCCATGCACTGATTTGAAACTTCTTGTTCATTCAGAAGAAAGCCATGGATTAGGTGCTATATAAGTATACCCTAGAAAATGCTCGCCTGCAGTTGGTGTAGCAGCCGGTGAGTCATCCAGAGGCATTGCAGTCCAACATTTATCAAAATTGGCCGTGCAATCTTTGCCACTCACATCTGGCTTGAACTTGGTCTGTAATTCTCGGGTCTCTATCTTTTTCCAGTTTACTGTCCGAAACCATTTATGACATTTGATCTCGTCTGCTCCTTTAGGCCCACTTCCTAGCCTTTTCAATGGATCCTTATGTAGCAACTGCAGAAATAATGACGACTTAAAGAGGTACGCAAATGATGAGAAAGGAAATAGATCGGGTGAAAATGTCGTCACATACTCCTTTAAGCAAAGAATGAACCTCACTGCTCAGTCGAGGGGGAAGCTTCACTTTTTCATTGATGATTTTTTCCTGAAGCTTCTTTCTGTTTGGATGTGTGAATGGCGGCTGAAAAGAATATAATATTTATGGTTTCATGAGAAAGAGTCAAATTAAAAGATTTTTCCTAAAAGATCCTATTTTGTGCTAAACATCAGAAACAAACCCAGGGCTATGGCTAAAATCAAGCACTTCCCTCGTGTTTTCAAATTAAGCAAACATTTTAGTCCCAACTTTAGATTCCACCGCTGACTAAATTTTATAAACTGTGCACTTCCAATTTCGTCGAACATCGCCAAATATTACCAACAAACATAATAAACTATAAGACAAATATTTGGTTTTTTGAACAAGTTACTAAAACCCCCTTTATTGACCAATGGTTAATGGCATTACCTGGCCACTAAGCATTTCATACAAAAGGATCCCTACACTCCACCAATCTGCATTTTTATTGTGGCCTTTCGCGAGTAAGATTTCTGGAGCCATGTACTCTGTTGTTCCACACATTGAATTTGATCTACTTGATTCATCAATCTCCTTGGCCAGTCCAAAATCAGTTAGCATAACCTGAAGAGAAGTACAAAAATTAGTAAAGAAAATCCACTTAAACACTTGCGATGGAAGAATCCATTATCATGTTATGCACAATATGAATGCCTGCAAATACATCAGTTAGGACACAGCCATACATGCCCATCAGCATCCATGAGAACATTTTCGGGTTTTAGATCTCGATGCATAATCCCGTTCTTGTGAAGATGAGAAACAGCAGATACTATCTCAGCAGTATAAACCCTTGCCTGATCCTCACTAATTAAGACATAGCCGAACAGTAATTAAGTGAATGAACCCATATTATTTTCAGTTGTTAAAATAAATGTAAATATTACCTGAAAATTCCTTGTCTGTACAGATGATAGAAGAGATGTCCTCCATTTATGAAATCCAGGATTAAATACAGCTTAGACTTGGTCTGTATGATGTTGAAAGTAAAATTGTAAGGAGACAAGAAAATGGTTGCCTAGGACAAGTTACATACACACGTACCACACACAAAAAGCAAGAAGGGAGGATATTTGTTCAGAAATGTAGAGGTCTCTCCAATCAATATCAAAAGGAAGCCATGGGCAACATATACTTGAATAAACAAAAGTTTGGTCAATCCATTGTAAAACAGGAACTCAACCCCCGACCTCCACCATGCCCACAAACTAAAAAAAAGGAAGAAAGAAATATATTAGCAACAATATTTGTTTAAAATATCCTTCAGGGCTGTTACCATATGACTAGAAGATTCACAATTCCAGACCACTTCATCACTTGTCATGAAGTGTTGTATGGAAAAGTTGAAGATTGAAACAGGGAACATAAATTTTTTTTCCATTGAAGTACTTCTAAAGCTTGCTAGCAATAGGATTCTTGTGGTAAAACTTTGGGCCCTGTTTATTGTAGCACGAAAGACTTTCATGCCAGAAAAACATTCTCCATACAAGATGTTGTCACGAACTATCCATCTCTCAAATTTTTGACAACCAATATGAATATTGAGATATTTCAATGCATAAATGTTTCTCCTAACCACTGCCCCAATACCACCACCAAAATCAGCTCCAAACCAAATAAATTGTTGAAGTATAAGCTATGATAAAGTTAATGATGGTCAAAGAGTTAGTGGTTCTACTAATAGCAGTGGAGGAAGCTGTGGTAGTTGGTAGTAGACTGCTAATTGTAGCCAATTGTTCAAGTATTAACTAGAGAGAACGAAATTGAAGCAAAATAGCTATTAAATGACAACTTCGGATAAATGTCATAAATATTGATTTTAGTAAGCTAAAACAAAATCCATTACCCTTGACAGTTTTACCCATAAAGTACTATCCTAATTCAATTAGACACCAAGACATGTGGTAAATGTCTTAATAAAGTTGTTTGTGGCCGTAAAAATCAAGCCATAATACCTTAAAGTAGATGCTATGGGCATATCTCCACTTCCACTAACTGGAAAACTAACATTTTTTTTTATTCTAATGTTATCTATGAGAGACGAAAACATCTAAAAAATAATCTGGTTACTAGGGAACAGTTTTCCCATGTAGAGTCGTAAATTGATGTGGTCATTCACAAATGTACTGAGCTAGGCGCTAGCAATCTGTAACGGCAAATTCTACAATCCAACGATTTTCATCAGAGGCTTAGTTAATCATTGTGAGTAAGAATGTTAGAAAAACGAAAGGGTTAATAAATGGAACAACATTTTTACAAGCAGATAGGTAAACTCTCTCTACTTCTATAATAATTAGACCGAATACATTTTTATCCCTCAGAAAATCCAGTTGCATCATTCAAAATTCCTCCAAAAATATCCATTGTTTAATCTTATGAAGCCAACGAACTCCCCACATATTTTGAAGAACTTTTCAGTTTATTTATGAAGAGAAATCCATAGTGAATTGATCCAGTGGCCTTAAACACTAAAATTCCAAACTGGCATTAGCTATTTATATGAAACCAACCTTAAAAATCAAAATCAACTCATTTGTCCTTTTCTCTCTTCAAATAAAAATAATTACAAGTTCAGAGCTACAATATAAATCAATCAGCAAGTCACAAATCTAGATAATGAATCGAGCAAAACTTACCTGAAAGGAGTATCTGAGTTGAACAATGAACGGATGCACCACTTTGGTGAGAATATCCCTCTCAGCTCGCATATAATCCACATGTTTATTCTTGATTATAGTGTCCTTCCTCATCACTTTCATCGCAAAAATCCCATCTCCATCGGTTCCACTAGTACCCTTTTTCCTCACCTGAAACACCTTTCCAAATGCACCCTTCCCAATCACCCTCATAATCTCGAAATCCGCGGGGCCCAATTTCCTGGTCACCTCCTTTTCACCACCTTCCTTTTCCACCCCATCATCACTGTGCAAATCATTGGTACCATCATTTTCAGTTTTTTTCACTTGGGCATTCCCATTATTGTCGTCAGACGAAGAATAGCAGAATTCCTCTTGTTCTTGGTTAGAAAAGGGGGGGATGGACTTGGAGAGGGTGTAACGAGGCGAGGGGCCCACGAAGGAGTGGGACCGATGGTGTATGACTTGTGGTTCCCCTAGAAAAAGTGAAGACGAGGAGGAGGAAGGCGATGAGGTGGAAGTTACGAAGAGTTCGGAGAAATCAAAATCCGATGCAGGATCAATTGACGAAGAAGAGGCTGGGATGTGGAGGTGGGTGAGCTTAGAGGCTAAAATTGAGTGAAGGGCCTTCTTCTGTTGCTGGGATGCTGCCGAAGAAATCACGTTCCCGATATTCATGGCGGAATCAAATTTAATTCTTCGCTCTGAGAGATTAAATTACAGTTTGTGATGGTCAAAATTGTACAAGAAGGCTGAGAGGGTTACATTTTGGATATGTGTTGGGGGGAATGGATCTGCGACTACTTGCCGAAAAGAGGGGTGGGTGTGACGGTGGGAGTGAAAGGTGAATGATTTTACATTCAATCACTCGCACGTGGACTTGGGGATAAACATGCATTCAGCTTTGGTCAATCTTCACCATCTTCCTTATTTTTTTATATTAAGAACTTGTTCGATACAATTTTTTTAAGAATAAGATTTTTCAAAAAATAATATTTTGGAGAATTTGGTTTAAAAATATATAAAAATTATAAAATCCACTTGTAAAATTATTTTATTAAGATAACGTTGAGTTTAAAAATGAATATAGAAAAAAAAAAGAGTTTTAAAGAGTTTCTATCAAACTGGTATTAAAAGTAAGGTTAGATATGTCAAAATATGATTGTTACAGGGTTTGCAGTCGACGGCAGGATTAGAAAATTATTTCAACGTAGGTGTGACAAGTCGAAGTAGTATGAGAAGAGGGTAAAATTGATATACAAAGATAAAATACACATTGAATGACTGAAAATGATGATTTGGAGTTTTGGTGAAAGTTCAAAGAGAGAGGGAAGACGCGAAGAAATTTGGATTCAACTTTTCAATTTGTGGGTTTAAAGTTTGAGAAAATTTCATAATTATAATAGTTTAAAAATACAATTTCATATTAATAAATTTGTAAAAGAAAATTGTAAAATCGAATAGTATGTGATAATGATCAAGTGGTACATAATTATCACATGTTCTGGTAAATGATTCTGACTTAATATAGTATATGATTATGATACAATCTATTCGTGACCATTTAGTTACTATCATATGACCGCCTGATTTTAAAAAAAAAAATGTTGATGCGTGATTAATGAAACTAAATCTTAAAAAACATGCTTTTAGTTAATTTTTTTCTTAAGGTTTGGAGTTTGGGTCATTTTAATTGGGCCTAGGATAGTGGGATTTGGGTTACAGGAACGGAATTGGGTAGAAATTGGCCATAACAGGAAATTGGGCTGCACATTTCTTGCTAGCCCAGTACGAGCAAGACTGCATGATATAGGAGCGGGGCCAGGGCCCAATACGGCATGTGCTCTCACTTGGTCTTAATAGGCCCACCCCTAAGTCCAGTTCTAATAAGACCTTGTTTGATTTAAATAAAAATCAGATTTTTAGTAGATTTTGATAAAATTGATGAAATTTAAGAAAGAAAAAAAATGTGTAGTTAAAGAAATTTTAACTTAATCTTTAATCAGCTTTCTAGTTGAATCAAACGTGACGTAAGACTCCATATTTTGGCGTGAATGAAGAACATTAAATCTTTTCTTTGTTACTAATACACTCGTCTATTAACAATGCATATCCTGATCGATGTTTGAAATTCCGTTGATTCTATTTGGCTTGCGTGCCCGCCATGCTTTCACACAACATATGACCACTCAAAAGCATACTTCATGAAAGAGAAGCAATTGAATATCCCAAAATTTTTTTTATTAAGTTTAAAAAATCTATATTAAATATAATCTAACTGGTCAATTCTATGAAAAGTCTATGTTGACTACTCCCCTAAATCTTAATTTGATGTCTAACCAACGATATTGTATTTCTAATCATTTTTTGAGCATGTAGTCCAATAAGTGCTCAAATTTATGTATGCGAGAAGAGCACAAAAATGGTATTGAACTACATTTAATACAAAAAAAAAAAAGAATAAAAGTTTTGTAGTCTATTTGTTAAATTATATCTCGTGCAATGTACTAAACGTATCACTGATTGTGCGAAATTAACCAAGTAAAAGTAAGGAGAAAAAGAAACCTCCGGTAGGAACTAATTTTGAAGTTAATTCATTGATGAGCGAACATAAAAACCAAAATATAAAATGTTTTGGAGTCTAACTTGGCCTATAGGACACAATTAGTTTGTTGGATTTATTCGACCTGAAATAAATATTATATTCTACTCATTTAATCACTTATAATCATGTAGCGTAAAGCATAATAAATTTAAATTTGAGCAATTGAGATTTAGCTTCATTCTTGTATAATAACTTTGACAGAGGTAAGATATGTCTATAAATGTATGTAACCTACCCCCTGAGACATAGTTTAGTGGTGCAAATGACACGAGTGAGGTATTTTCTGCTGAGCTAGCAGTCGCAGTGTGAGGGTTCGATTCCTGCCTCTTATAAGGTATGAAATTTGACTCTTTGTGGGTATAACAGCTCTTGTGCCCTAACCTATTGAGGTATATCCCGCGATTTACCTTTTCCACAATGTCCTAGGGGCAGAGCAGTGGGGGACTCTCAAGGTTGGGGTTTAACCTTTATAAATGTATGTAACCTATGTACCGATCAAAAAAAAAAATGTATGTAACCAAGGAGGTTAGGACACATGAATTGTTACTTCCGTTGTAATTCTTAAAGAGTACTACTAAATAATCATTGATGTTGTAACGAAAACAACT
>CAIGRP010120139.1:0-11802 GCA_903798385.1 Fraxinus cuspidata
AGATGATGGTCCACTCATTCCAATCCCTACGCTCCCACCCCACTCATGTCTTCGAAGTGATAAAGCAATCAAATCCTCATTTATAAATTCATTGTCGTTCTCTTTGTCATGAATTACCAAAGAATTCTGTGTGCAACAGTGAGATCATGATGAGGAACAACAGCTCGGGAATAACCACATCATCCTCACGAGCTATATCCACCATGTCCCGAAAATCATTGACATTGTGATCCCCTCCAACCAAATCTTTGTGTCCACCTTCGACGACATCATGCTTCACTAAAGCCACCCAAAAAAGGAGTCGTGTACATTTTGTTCAATTCAAATAGATAATTCACTTCTTCATCATTAATAACTTTCACAAGTAGAATCGAAATAGATGAATCATCATTGAATCAAAATCTCAGTTCCATATCGTACTGAGAGGGATCAACAATTAGCTTGTTTTGTAAATCATGATACATTACGCATATGTTGTACTCTCCGTTATGGAAATTGTAATACTACAATGTTTATCACTTGTCCTTCTTCATACCCATTGATCTTTCTCATCCAATTTGAAATCACCAAAGAAACAAACTGGCATTACAACCATATATGTAAGACGAAATATAATTTTTTTAATTTTAAAAAAATACATATTCATTCGGCTTGATTGGGGCAACATAATGTTTTTTTTTTTAAAGGCTGAATAGCATGAAAACAGTTGGAACAGCTGGATAAACAAATAATCGGCACAGTCGGCTATTTATCGATTAAAAAATTTAATTGATAAATTTTTTCGGCAGTTAAACGTAAAAAAAATTTCCGATTTTTATTATCAATTAAAACTTATAAAAATTTAACGAAAACGAAATAAAACATACGTAAATATACTTACCGATTCGAAGTGATTGATATTGAAAAAATATTTCATTATTTAGCGTTCGATAAATTTTAGAGATTTTAAGGTTGAAGCAGATGAAAGTTGAGAGAGTTTTTTATTTGTGTTGAAATAGACAGATAAAAAAAGTTAAGTGATTTTCAAATTTTAAGTGGGAAGTGTTTAATTTTCAATTGTTAACTAAAAGGGTAAAATAGCCTTTTAAACTAAACAATATTTTGTAATTTTATAATTTATTTAAGGACAATTTTATCTTTTAATGTCTAATAGGCCAATGTGAAAATATAGTATAATTGAAAAGTCAAAATGACAAATGGGATTGTTGACCAGGCTAAACTTAAAAGTACCCCTTATTTCCCTACTTGAAAACTCTTAGCAGTTCAAACCCAAGCAACCTTCTTTCCTTTCTAACTAAAAACTGCTGTTACTATAAATTTGATAATAAATCAGAGGCTCATTGTTATCTAGACGAGGCATGATCATTACTAATAATGAATAACACTATTCAAATTAAAACTATTAGAGAGAAACACATATCCAAAAGCATGATGGACTTGTTACTTTTCACCGATGAGCCAAGACTCGAATATAATACGTTTACTAAAATTTAACCATGTTTTTTTTGTATTTTTCCTGAGTAGAAGGATTCACTGTGACATTTCTTGATGATCATAGCATTGATACTCTCCTGGTGCTTGTCCTTCCTCGGCCAAGACAAGAAAAGGCTGAAATGATAGATGGATCCATCACACCTTTTCCTCAGCCTGCAAAATAACTGACCCTTCCTATATATACACTTGTTCTCATGCATAAACCAAACCACAAGAACCTAACAAAACAACACAAAGTGATACTCCAAAGTCCAATCCAAATCCATTTGGTGCCTAGAACGATCTTAAGTCTCCCCTACAAAATGTCGAATTCTAATATTTTGTACTGCGACGAATTAACAATCTTTTTCATTTAGTCTTAGAATCGTTTGTTTTTTATTGATCTCTATATATGGAAGCTTTTCACACACCAATCAGCAAGCCCGTTCCCCATGCGTTTACATCTACCTCTAACATTGTTACCATGCGCGGCGTTACTAATACGCCATGGATGGACAATAGGATATGGAGCAGGCTCCCACAAAGATTGGTAGATCGGGTTATTGCATTCCTTCCACCACCAGCCTTCTTTCGAGCCCGGGCGGTTTGTAAAAGATGGTACAGTCTCGTATTTTCCAACAACTTCCTTGAACTGTACCTGCAAGTATCACCCCACCACCATTGGTTCCTATTCTTTAAGCAAAAAAGCCTCAAGAACAATTTCTACACAAACAACAGTGGTAACAGTGGCACTAGCGGACCAAACTATGAAGGCTACCTTTTCGATCCTTACAATGTCAAGTGGTTCCGCATCACCTTTCCTTCGATCCCCCCTGGATTTTACCCGGCCTCATCCTCGGGTGGCTTAAGCTGTTGGGTGTCTGAGGAGGCTGGTTCAAAGAGTATCCTCTTGTGCAATCCACTCCTAGCCCTAGGGTCTCTAATTCAATTGCCTTCAACTTTAAGGCCTAGGCTTTTCCCTTCAATTGGCTTAACCATCACCAACTCCTCCATAGACCTGGCTTTTGCAGGAGATGACTTGATATCTCCTTATAAAGTCAAGAATTTAACTTCAGAAAGCTTTCACATTGATGAAGGGGGATTCTATTCCATATGGGGCACGACTGCTTCTCTCCCGAGGCTTTGTAGCCCGGAATCAGGCCAAATGGTTCCCGTGAAAGGGCGACTCTACTGCATGAATTATAGCCCGTTCAGTGTCGTAGCTTATGATATTGCCATGAACAACTGGAGTAAGATTCAGGCTCCCATGCAAAGATTCCTGCGCTCCCCGAGCTTGGTTGAGAGCAGAGGAAAACTCATTCTAATTGCAGCAGTTGAGAAGAGTAAGCTTAACACACCGAGAAGCTTGAGACTGGGGGTGTTGCAAGAATGTGGTACGTGGGTCGAGATAGAGAGTGCCACAGCAACTGTATATTCAGTTCGCAGAAGTCGAAGGTGACCAAGGATTCAACTGTGTTGCACATGGTGAGTTCGTTGTCATACTCATCCGACAGTCGGAGAAAGCATTGCTGTTCAATTTCAGCAGAAAGAGGTGGGTATGGATACCTTCATGTCCTTATGCGAATGGAGTTGGCAGTACAGCAGAAAATGGCAAAGAGTTGCATGGTTTCGCCTATGAACCTCGGCTTGCTACACCAATTGCAGCCCTTCTTGAACAACTTACTCTTTCTTTTCAGCCTTTCACTGCATGAGTCCTGTATAAGTAGTTTTCCCAAGCAATGCAATAGTCAGTTTGGAAGTGTATCATTTAGAATTGGTTGCAGAAGCAGCATGTATCAGAAGGTTTTTGTAGTTCATATATATTACGAATATTCGGCACCTTGTTCAACATGGAATACATAATTAGGCCACAATTGGAACAACTCTGAATCAACCCTTTTTCCTTTGCTTTTCATCTGTTTGCCCTCCCACCTTATACAAGACGAACAAACCGATTCTCATATGTATACATCAAAGCTGGTCCTTGAATTCACTAAACGGGTTGGGAGATTCACGACATCTTCTAAGATTTCCGAGTATTTGGCTACCTCATGACACTGTAACCAAAATTTAAAAATACGCATGTCTAACACATTGCATGCAAGCACTATAATTGTGAAATGCTGAAACTCAAAAGGCCACTCAAACTCATCTTACATCCATATACAAATACAAACGAAATATATTTAACAGAATAAAATGACAACAAAACGCCAAGAAACACCTGTTCTATACAAATATGCCAACAAGGGAACACCATTGTCAACCATAACTATCTTGTCTACATGTTTTTCTCAAGTATGACGAATCCATCCAGGGATATGTAATGTTTAGGCACGATAAATACAAAAATTTGATGTATCCAATGAGCCCAAAAGGCAAAATGATCCAGCATAATTTTTTTGGGGGGTCAGCAGTTTTCTTGCAAAAATGAAGCAGATAGCTCACGAAAAAACGAAAAGTTCGTTAACCATACGAGTTCCATGCTAAATTGAAGTGACGAAGATTGAAATGAACAAAGAACGTTTATGAAAGAGGAGAGAAAAGGAGAAAGGAAGAGGAGTAACAGAAAGATAGTAATATTATTCAATAATAACGTTTTGTGTTACAATCAAATAGCCTCTTTATATAGATTCTAAATCAGGACCAATAAGAAAAATTAGGATTTCCTTTTAAAATGGAACAAAATCAATTTACCAAAATCAATAAAATGCAATAATAGAAAATACTATTCTAATTGATTTTAATTTCTTCTACATGTGATTTATAGTAAATTTTGATGTGTGGTTGAAAAATTGTGGGTCTCATAAAATATGTTATGAAAATTAATTGTTGACTTTGACTTAACAAACAGGGACATAGAATATATTTTCAAGTTACATTATTTCCCTCTAGTTGAAAACTTGATTCTGACGAGGTATAATCTAGATAGGCATCCAAGAGCTTAGCATCCAAATGATGGAACTCTTCAATAAACCATATAGTATCGCTAAGTGGACGACCCTTCCAACGCACTAAAAACCTAAGAAAATCACCATCCTCTGAAGCAACAAATTGATCGTTGAGAACCTCGTCAATGATATTTGCAAAGAAAATGCAATCATCTGTGCTCGAGGGAGCGAACGATGAGCCTATCCTACAAAAATATCAGACTACAAAACTCGAGACTCGAAGTTGCCCTAATAATAACAAAGATATAAATCTGTTATATTGAAAACATGACTAATATTTAAATGTATTGACAACTCTAGTAGATAAGTAATAGTTCCAAGTCGTTTAATGCTGGGAAAGGTCCAAGTGATCTAGCACAAAATTTCTTAACAGCATATTGATAAAATTATTCGAGTGGTGCAAGTCATATCATGCCATAATCATCGGCTTTAATTTCTTTATGGCTATAGTGTGAATCGGCCGCTAGTTCATATTGATTATTGATTATAGAAGTTTTGCGTTTAATCTCATCTTGCAAGTTGTGAATATGATCAGCAAAAGCTTGAACAGTAACGGCGAGACAAAAGTCAATAGGCAAAGGAACGAGATCAAGTGCCTGATATGGAGAAAAACCCTGAACAAACTCCAATGGGTTATAATCGAAATATCAATTGACAGAATTATTGTACACGAACTCAACGTTAGGCAACACAAGATCCCAATTACTCGTTTATCCCCAACTAAGCAACTAAATACCCACACTAAAGTTCACAGTCTCACTTTGACAATCAATCTGAGGGTAGAATGCGAAGAAAAAGTTTGTCATCCCAAACAATTTCCATAATGTCTTCCAAAAATAATTAACAAACTTAACATCACGATTAGAAACAATAGTAATTGGAAGGCCACGAGCTGGACCAGTTCTTTAAAGAACAACTTTGCAACATGGGACACATTAGCAGACTTGGTACATGGTAAAACATCAGCCATCTTAGAGAATCTATCAACAACCACAAAAATGGAATCATGACCTCTAGTAGTTTTAGATAACCCGAAAATGAATCAATGCTAAAGTCACATCAAGGAGTATGTATCCCAATGTTTTGAAGTGTCTTGCCCAACTAACACGTGCAACACTAAGAGAGAATGCGAGCCATATCTTTATTAAGGGAAGGCCAACAAAATTATCCTCGACTAGGGCAACCGCTTTATTTTGACTAAAATGACCAACTAGACCTATTGAATGTAGTTCCCAGATAAGGAAATCACGCAATGAGGTACAAGGAATACATAATTTGGTGCCCTTGAAAATAAAGCCATCTTTAAGCAAGAAAGCAACATGGTCACAGGATAAATTATCCAAAAGTTATTGAAAGATGATGCCAAAGTCGAACAATTGGGATAATCATCCTTCAAGCACTCAAATCCCACCACAATAGTTCTCTTAAAATGAAGCACCAAAGTGATATGACTAAGAGCATCAGCAACTTTGTTTTCTACCTCGACTCGATGGTGGGGAACAAAAGTGTACTCTTGAAAAAATTCAACCCACTTAAACTGTGGTTCACTTAAATGACGCTTTGAGTTAAGGTAGTGAAGAACTTGATACTCATAATAGAAAACAAACTCATGAAGTAATAAGTAATATCGCTAAAGTAACGAGATGATCATCCTAACCTAAGATACCACCTATACTGACACCAGACGCATCAGAGGCAATCTAAAAAACTTTAGAAAGATCAAGGTGGCATAAGACGAGGACCTCAATCAACTTTGGTTTAACGGCAAGAAAGCTTTCTAGGTCAAGTGGGTCCAACGAAAATCCCATTTTTTATACACTCGGTAATAGTGGCGGTGATAGAACTAAAACCTCAAATGAATCTCCAATAGAATGATGGTAACCCATGAAAGTGAAGGAAAGTCATAGGTTTAGGTCAATCGCGAATAGCAAAGATTTCATCTGGATAGTGCAAATGCTCTACGCCGAGATAATGAACCAAAGGAAAGAACTTGAGACTGGAATAATAAATACTTTGTAAGGTTAGCGTACAATTGCGCATAACGAAGTGTAAGGAAGACCTATCAAAGGTGATCTAAGTGTGTCTCTTGCAACTGACTATAAATTAAAATGTTATCAAAATAGACTACAAGAAACTTTAAAATAAAAGGTCAGAAGACACGGATCATGACCTACATAAAAGTACTAGGCACATATACTAGAATTGGTTTTAATTTCTTCTACTAGAATATATTTACCAAGTTGTGATGAACTGAGTAATAACAGCTTTATTTCTACAGGTAGTATAAAATAATTGGGAAACCTTTCTATATACACGACCAAGACTTTAACACAACTCAGCTGCTGAAAGGATCATTTGACTCTGACCATGAGGATGAGATGGAAGTTCCTCTTGAATATGGATCTCAATTCCTCGTTGGCTACTGTGTCTATCCTCGTGCATATTTAGCAGACATGCAATTCAATAAACTAATGTAAAACCTATACCAAATAAAACCATATCTTCAGTGATATAAATATTGCCAGATATTGATTTGGTTGAGACTATCTAAAATATAGATGACAAGTGAAAATAAAAACATTCTCAGGTCAAACCCCACGACAAGAGTTCTAAATATATTCTGTGGTGCTTCAGAAACCTTTATTAATGTTAGAATTTGCACGGAAGCACCACGTAAAGATTAACAGAAACTATTATATAAATGAAAAGCAGGTAATTTTGAGATTTTTCTTTTTTCCTTTAAATTGATAGGGCTGGGAAGTTGACCAGTAGATGGTTGAAACTTCGAAGCTTTAATGATGTACAAATTTTAAATGCTTCTATGTGTATATAAAAGCATACTAACCCTATTTTGGATCCCTTCTTCCCAACAAGAATCTTGCGTTGGCTGATCTTGTGAGTATGAAGTGTTGCTCAATCCTGAGAGAGCCATCTCGTAAATCCTTCCAGTCCATAAAACGATGTTCAATGCCATACGGGATTTCCTAAATTGAGGAAAGTTAATGCACATTACAAACTCATCTAGCCAATGATCTTCAAACGTTAAGTTTGAGGAAAACAGCATGTTTAAATATGATTACTGTGAAACCAAGCTTTACCTGATGTACATGATCTAACAATTTTTCTCTCACAATTTCCAGTGATATATTCTTCATAACTTCTTCACTCATGGAAAATGGATCCTCGTCCCAAGGTCTTTTTATTGCCTACACATAAATAATAATGAGGAGCTAGAATTAGGGCGTACTCTTGGTACTATAATACAGTGTTTACAAGGGTTTTATTTCTTTATGTGGATGTGGATACAGGAAAATATAGTACTAGTAATGTCTAACAAGTCCTCATACATTAGCAAATATGGAAAGGCAGTAAGTCACATGGTCTCTCTAGTAAAATACATAAAATTTCTGTTTACAGAAAGGAGAAAAATAAGTAGCAGCACTATACAATCAGGAAATACAGCAACAATATTTGAGTAAGAACCTGTTTCAGTAGCTGTCTTCTCGAATATAATTAACTAGTATAAATAATAAGGAACAATATAAATCTAACAGTTCTAACACATGTTGCCCAAAAAGTTCTTGGACTCCTGACGTCAAAGTTAAGGTATGTGCATCTTTACAGAATGTAATTTCACTTCTAAATAGTCAGTTTAATCCAAGATGACATTCAAATTCCTGATCTTGCGGTCTTCTAAAATAAAATTTAGCTTCTCCAAGATGACGGGACTCCAACTCCCTTAGACTTCTTACACCACTTTAACCTGGAAGTAGTTATTAGATATTCTACGATCCAATAAATTGTGATTGCAACTTGCAAGAGAATATAATACTACCCTAGTGGCTAACTCCCCCAGCATCCTGCAATGGTAGAAGAGGCAAAATAGCATCCAAATAATTTCCAGAAATTGAAGAGTATCTATAAGGGATAATTGCAGAAGCGGTCCCAAACCTTTCACTTTTTCGCAAACTTTGCCTTAATCTTCACTTTGTGTCACCCACGATCTCAAACCTTTTAAAAAATTAGCACTTGGAATCCAATGTTAGTTTGACCATTAGTTGATCCAATAAATTGACTTTGACCAATTTTTGAAAGGGATAAAATGATAACTTTGAATTAAAATTAAAAACCAAAAAATAAAAAATAACAAAAAACCAATTCGCTGATCATCTCCTCCTCCCCACACCCATCCCCATCCCCATCCCCACAACCATTCTCCTCCTAAAACCAATCAAGAAACCCACCATTACAGTCCCATCGCCGCATGCCGTCAGCATCCACTGATTGACATCCATCCCACCCCTGCCAACGATCACCACCCACCACATCCAAATCACCGTGTCGCGTCAACCATTATCACCTACGACGCCCAACCAAAATCCAACCCATCTCCACCAAGACGCTGGCAATTGCCACTCACCTACTCGCACATCAAGCCAGTAACTACTAACCACGCCACCGCATTGCCCTTTTGTCTATCACACTGTCAATTTCCTCGTGCATTCACCTTTTCAAACAAACCCACCCCACCCCCCACACAAATCAAAGCCATATACGCACAAACAATCGCTAAAATTCAAGAATTCTTGAAATGGGGTAGTCAAATTATCACCAGAACTAAGAAAAATGGCAACCTCCAAAACCCGCCACCACCGGATCCACTAGCTCGAACAACCCAAAATGCAGACCATACAAAATAATTGTCCCCCTACAACCTATCCTAGGCACCACCACATTACAATATACTAGCACACCATCGCCACCACAACCAAAATCAAGGAGTTATTGAAAAATCAAGAGGGATTTCTCCCATGTTGCTTGCGCCACCATACTAGCGGATATTGGAATAATAAAGAACTTGCGGACCTTGTTGATGACTATTTTGAATCGATGGGTGTGAATGGGTGGATTTTGGCAGGCACGGTGTGAATGGGATGGTGAGTGGCGGTCGTCACGGTGGAGGTAGGTTGGACTCTTAATCGATTTGGTTGGAGGTTAAGTGAACTTAAGGGTTGGGGGGTCAGGTGGGAAGAAGATGAACTAATTTTTTTTCTTTTCCATTTTTTTTTTTTTGGTTTAATTATTCAATAAGGAAAGTTCAAAGTTACCATTTTACCCCTTCTAAAATTGGTCAAAGTTAATTTATTGAGTCAACTAATGGTCAAACTAATAAAAATTGTCCATTTGGACCCCAAGACCAAATTTTTAAAACGTTTGGGAGTGTAGATGGCACAAAGTGAAGATTAAGGTAAAGTCTGCAAAAAAGTGAAAGGTTTGGGACCGCAGCTGTAATTATCCCTAAATATAAAGTGGTCTTTGATTTAGAGTTACTTAACAAGTATCTAAAAAAAAAAATTGACTCAAACGGCATGAGGTAATTGAAAAACAGGTTGTGACAATTAATACAGTTACTTGCAGCCATAAAAGAATTTGTAGAGAATCCTGATTTTCCTTCTTGAGTCTGGATATATACAACATATGCCTATAAAGGAAACTATGGTACATCATGTAGCAGGAAAATTCTTTTTCGTTTTTCAGTGATCTACTGAAGGTTGCCGAGCAATTCAAAGACACAATAAATTAAATTAATGACGATGGCAACTTCAAAATCATACCTGCTCCATTAGATACTGAACAAGAACTTTCACTCCAGCACCCTTTAGTCCAGATAGCATGAAGCATCTAGAGAGAAAATCAAAATCAAATATCAGGCTTCACAGCAGAACAGCCAATGAGAAAAAATAAGAACTGACCTTTCATATCCAGGTAGGTCTTTGAATTGCTCAGCAACCTTCAGTATATCTTTCTTCTTTTCAACCAAGTCAACCTTATTCATACATAGAACAAGCTTTTGTTTTTCGTTGCGAATTGAGCCCATTCTTTCAATCAATCTCACCACTCTTGAATCAGGCCTAGATTTTCAATAACATAGACACCAGCAGGAATCTAATTTTCAGTTCACAAATATAATATTACAAGTAAATGGCAAATTCACATAGTGGTCCACATAATACATGCACGAAGTATCACTCTGTGTGACAATATTTAAAAATATTTTGAACTGCATTATCGAATAGATCTGAATAGAAAATTTTACAGATTCACAAAGAGACTAATATAATTAAGATGATTGGCAACAGTCTCTATCAATTTAACACATGCATTAATTTCAACAACTACAATCTTAATGCCTTATACAGTCTCATACAATTTGATGACAATTAACAGCAAATTTAATTTCTCAAATACAACAAATATGATACAGCGCTTCCATAGTGCCTCCACCTAACTGAACATGATAACGAGCGAAGAAACCATGTCTTAGCATAACAGAAGATTATTATCCAATGGAAACTGAATAATTAGTTTATGCTCAAATCTAGACATGGAAGCTTTACTAAGTACTTGCACAGTGCACAACATGTATGAATATTTTGCAGGATTGAGAGTGGGGTGTTGAGATGAGGTTTAATCAAATTTGCAGGAAGGAAAATCTGACTTGGTAAGGTGTCTGTGAACATCAAATATAACTATGAGCGCATCGTAGAAGTTAACAGAACTCCATGCACTTTCATTGCGGACTTTGACGTCATTGCAAGGAAATCCATTTTTCTTTAACACAAGTCCCGGAGTATCAAAGAAACACTGTGGTCATTAGAATTTGTCAGATGTCTTCATTAAATACAAAAAGACACAGAGGCTTGAATTCTATAGCATAGAATATAAATATTTCCTGCTTATAAGATATAAAATAAGTAGAATGTGAGTATAGCTACTTAATCAGTTGAGTAAACAAGTACTTTTTAACATTACATAAAATAATCCTGAGCCTTGCATCATAGGAGAAGAAGTTCTCTGTAACCAAAGAAATGAGCCTACACTCAATAAACAGGACACATATTTAGAAGAGACAGAACTATAAAGATGAGGATGATGTGTCATCAGGCATGTACTGCTGCCTTGGGCTATACTATGATTGACTTACTATGATGAAAAAATTGTATGTGTACACAAAAAGAACTGCTAGAATAAATGTATAATCCAAGTGAACATATATGGAAATGGTGTATGGTCATAAAAGTTGGAAGTACTCTGTTGAACAAAAGCATCTATAAGCCTGTAAATCAAATTTAAAAGTAGTTATGAGTTAAAACACATTCAGTTATTAGATAAAAGACGCACAATTTGCGCATTTCCTCTGGTCATAACCCCCAACACCTCATGAGTAGTCGTATGTGTCTTCCGAGAAACAGTGGAAACCTTAGTCCCCACCTGCAACATAAAACGGGCAGATATGGTGAGCACAAAATGTATTAGTAAAAACGATTTCTCTCAAATACTGTAAGAATTCGTAGCATTCTTTAACATAAATTTCGGG
>CAIGRP010120143.1:7182-20049 GCA_903798385.1 Fraxinus cuspidata
AAAAAAAAAAAAAAAGGAAAAAAAAAAAAAGCAGTGATAAAACCAACGAAATATCGAGACAATAAACCACAGTCAAAAGTAAAATCTAATTTTAAAGCAAACCTACCACATATTAGATGATAACATACAATATTATTCAAATAAAACATTACATTTTTAGAAAAAACGTACAAGATTTTTGCCATCAAAATAGTTTCTCTCTTTTCTTCTTTATTATGTTATTCAATATGAATTTGAGAGTTTTTATATCTTCCGTCATGTACTAATCTTTTCATTTAGGGTTTGATCTAATCGAAACTTGAAACTATATTTTGATTTTAAATAGCTATTTCATTGAGATTTTCCAATTAGTTTATTTGTGTTATTTGAATTTAATGCTTTCAATTACTTGACGATTAATTGATTGATTTGATTGTTTCAGTTTCAACACTCGAGAGAGGGGACCATAGATGTCATCTTAGAATAACACAACCTACAAAATTATATATTTCGAAAGAAAATATAATTCCTTTGAAGCTATTTCACATAAGAACCATAAAACTTGATAATTCTTGAATTTTAATTCGAAATAGAAATATTTGAATTGAATTCTAGGAATAGTTTTTACGCGACATTCAAGAGAGAGAGTAAAATTACATTAGGATTATTGCTTATAAACTTGGAAAAATTAATTAGAGATAACTATATAATCGAGAAATATAGTCGATAGTTAAATGTCATAACCCTAGGCTTTTCTTATATTGATTAATTCTTCCGACTTGCATAAAATCCTTGAGTTCGCCATAATATTCACCTTAGATTTAGTTTAAAAACAATGACACTCAAATTCAATTGTCTAAATAAAATAATGGATATACAATTATAGTACTTAGCATAAAATTTGATATTCAATCTCTGTGGGTTTGACATCCCAAGTTAACCGTTGTATTATAAAATTTGACAATGTGTGCTTGTGGTATAATTGTATGAAAACTCGTAACAAGTTTTTGGTTTCATTGTCGGGGATTGATTGATTTTATTTTTACTAATTAGCTTAGATTTTAATTTGGACTTCTTTACTTTTAACAGTTTGCTTACTTTGTTTTAGTTATTTAGTGAGTTAAAAGTATCGTCCACATAGAAGAATTCAATTCAAGTTTATTGGTTTCGTATGGAATTCGACTTATGTTTACAAAAGAGAATTTGATTTTGTGATTATTCTAAATTAATAAAATAAAGCTGTAAAATTAGGGTTTGTATTAAATTATGATGATTGTATTGGATTTGGAATCCACTTATTGTTATCTATTTCAATCTTAATTATGTAATATAGTCATATTCATGTGTTTTTGACAATTGATAAAACTAATGTATTTAATTTTCTCTTCCAAGATAAGTTAATTCTATTCCACTCACGGCCAAAATCTATTCCTAACTCGATTTTGAATGATTGAAATGCATTAAATTTTAGATTATCTATATGATTGCAAGATAATAAATGTTGTTCCTAACATCTATTGCAGATATTTTAATTTTGTCGCGTTTTAAATTTATTAGAGACTCCCAACACTACAATAAGAAACTAATTATTTAATTGGCGATCAAGCAATTAAATAATTCAATGGGTATGCAAAATTAATCAAGAAATGTATAAATTACTAAATTACTAGTCTTGAATTAAAAAAAAAAAATAGGGTTCATCTTCATCCAATACAATTATGGATCTAGCTAAATATGTTTCTAAAGATAAAACAACAATAAGAATGGAAAAACATCACCCGAAGTTTATAAATATAAGAAAGAGATGTGTTCTTGTTCTTGATTCCACCTCAAGCTTTGATTCTTTAAATCCTTGATGTTTCTTGATTCAATCCACGAGCTGGATTTGTTCTTTCCAACTTATGAAGAATTTGGCTCTTGTTCTTGAATGATTTTATAATATGGATTTGAGAGGTGAGAGAGAGATCCTTTAATGGGTGCCCAAGTATTGTATTATATATGATAAAATTAAGTTTGAGATTCATGTCCAAATTGCTTTCCAAAAGAGTTTTAATCAAATAAGGAAAGTTGCATTCGCGTGCGCATAATTATGTTGCATAGTCTTCAGTATTTTGAAAACAATTCTCTCTCCCGATATCCATTTAAGGTGATTCAAAGTGAGTTGGGAAACTAACTCAAAGGACAACAATTCGTTTAGGAATCGAATTTCTCCAATTCGAACGTTTACTATCAGAAAAATTGGTCTCAATCTCCAACTAAAAATCTGAAATGTACTTTGTGCGGTTGGAAATTGATTTATGAATTATTTGATTGTATTTCACTCCTTTTTTACTTCTAATTGCATCAAATTGACTCCTAACAATCTTCTATTATCGTTATGTGGTTCAAATCAGCTATTGAATATTTGCAATTTGATTTCAAACTTTGAATTTCTTCTTTTCGTTCATTTCTTACAATTTCACCAATTTGTTTCAAGTTTTACCTAAAAAACAAAATTAACATCTAATTAAGTCATACGTCATTAAAATTTATTACAATTAATCATATTTAATAGTCCAAATAAGTGTATAAAATACACTTTTTAGCTAAGACCATTAACCATACACAACATACTTCCTTTTGGTGCTGTGAAGTTGAAAGGCTATTATGAATTAATGTTTCAAAACATGGAAGAAGTGCCTCTTGAAGACCCAACCTAAGGCATTCGGACAACTTCAAGCCAATGACGTTAAAGAAGTACTAATTGGGAGGCAACTCAAGCTCTTTCCCTCAATTTCAATT
This sequence comes from Fraxinus cuspidata, assembly GCA_903798385.1. NCBI lineage: Eukaryota > Viridiplantae > Streptophyta > Magnoliopsida > Lamiales > Oleaceae > Fraxinus > Fraxinus cuspidata. Next base: position 9,943 of record CAIGRP010120143.1, read on the forward strand.
ATTTACATATTAGTTTATGTTTTTATAGTTCTTAGTGATTTTGCTCTTCTTGTAGGTCGATGCTCAAGCTTGGGGCGCAAAACTAGGATCAACATCCATCGCATCCATCAATCGACCACCATTTCACCATGACACCGATAGCAATTAAGACAATTATCAGCATTCACAGGGAAGTCCACCTCATCCTTTATCTTTAATTTCACATTGGGACTATATTTAGTTTAAGTTTAAGGGTGAAACATTAATTGTATAATTGTTTAATTGCTATTGTGTGATTTGTGTGTCATTAAAAAAAATATATATTTTTGTGTTGCTTGCTTGTGTGTAAGTTAGATAACCTTGCCAGCTATGATGTATATACTTGAAAATATGTGTTAGTTTATGAATTGTAATGGAGTTCTATGTTTGAGTAAATTTTGTTGCTTATCCTTGTAAAAAGTGACATTACTTATGCAAGAGAATTAAGTTTAACGTTGTACATGAATAGTTGATTCATATATGTTATAGGTTGAAATAGAGGATTTGAATGCTCAATCCCTTAAACTCTTATTTAATTTAATATATCCTTGAACCACTTATAATATAATTTGGGCAAGGTCGAGCCGGTAAAAGAGATGATCTAGACTTGTATTGATTCTGTGCATGTTAAAAATATATTTGTGCGAAGTATCTTTAACTATCAAATACGAACTAGGTAATGACTGTATGCTAAGGATCTAAGCCCAGTTTAAATTTGCCTTGAAAAAAAGAGAAAAATGGCATTGCACTTGTTAAATTCTTAGCCTCACTTAGTAGCCTTCTTAACTCGAGTTAGTAAGTCCTTTGGGGTATCTCAAAACCCGGTACCCTATGGCCTTTAAAGCTAGAAAGTTATCGATTAAAAGTGTATTACAAAGGTCAAGAAGAAAACTTAAAAGGGTGAGGTTGATCATAAGCTATGAATATCAATATAAGCAAGTAAATATGCAATTGTGATTGAATTGTAGGGGGTTAGATAGTTTGATTTGGTTAGTATAAACTTGACTGTTGAAGAACTCAAAGTTTTGGAGAATCATTATATGGATAGATCGTTAATGTTACTGGTTAGATTCAACCAAATTTTAAAGGTGAAAGAAAGTAGTAAATTGAAAATCGACTTTAAAATACACCCTTGGGAAAAAGAATAAAAGAAAATAAGTTTGGGAGTTTGTGAATTCCACGAGCAAAGGAAGGATATATTTGACTTTTAAAGTTAAGGATTGAACCAATTTGTGAATGTACAGCGTTGCACTTGATTCTTCACGCACACACCCGTTTTGCATTGGATATGTGAGAATTTGGCTTTGGCACTATAATTTTGAAGTAGTTAATAAATCTGATATAATGTTTTCAATCCTGAGCCATTAAGGTAAACTATCTAACTAAACTTGTTTTATGTGAGTTCTTTTGTTTAGTTGTGTTTGTGTATTCATTAGTTCTTATATTTTGTTTTGTGTTTGCTCGAGTACTAGCAAAGTATTAAGTTCGAGGGTGTTCGATGAATGTATTTCACTCATATTTTTTATGTCACTTAATCTTGATATTTTGTTTGTCTTTGAAAGTTTTAGAACGTTTTGATGTGTAAGTTAGTATTGTTTTATATGTTAGGTGATATGGCGATAACGATGATTTTTCGAGCTTAAAAGGAGAAAAACAAGAGGACAATGTAAATTAAAAGAAAATGCCTTGGAAATTGTGCAAAAGAGGCAAAAATAGGACAGACAGCAAGAGTCCACTACCCAATCTCGAGAAAAAAAAGTAGAATGTTGCACCGGCACCTCAATGCCAGTCAAATCAGTGACCCGATGCCTCAAAGCTGTCGTCATAGCGCCTAATGATGCCCTCATGGCGCCCAACACTGCTTGGCAGAATTCGAGGATTTGTTTTCTTGGCCTATTTAAAGCCCAGACCAACTCCAATTTTGAAACAACCATTAGAGTGACATAAATAAACCTTGAGAGACACTTTCTAAGAAGAATTCGACGAGGCAAGAAGCAATGAATCAAGCAAGAAGAACATCCAGAAAAAGATTGATTCACTGTCAAAACAATTTTTCTCTCTTTTCTTCTTTATGTTATGCAATATAAATTTGATAGTTTTTATTTCTTCCTTCATGAACTAATATTCTCATCTAGGGTTTGATATAATTGACACTTGAAACTATATTTTGATTTTAAATGGTCATTTCATAAATATTTTCCAATTAGTTTAATTGTGTTATTTGACTTTAATGCTTTCAATTAACCGGCTATAAATTGATTGATTTGATTGTTTAAGCTTCGACACTCAAGAGAGGGAATTTTAGATGTGATTTTAGAATAACACAACCTAGAAAATTGTAAGTTTCGAGAGACAGTTGATCCTTTGAAAACTCGCAAGTGAACAGGATCTTGAACAAGTAATAAAGTAGTGAATAGAGTGTCGAATCTACGGGAACTATGTGTTTGATTGAGTTAAAATTCATTGAAACTTTAATCGAATAACAAACAAATTTTGTGAATTTTTTATACGAATCCCTAAATTATCAATTAAACTAATAAAAGTAAGTAAATGTATTTTTTAAACGAGTAACTAGCACATAACGTCCACACACTTCTTGTTATTGTGGAAAATGTCCTTACCTTTCATCTTTTGGCATTTCACCCTTATTTTCACATTTCCATTGCACAAAAGGTCATTTTCATCTATTTTTTCAATTAAAAGTTGTGAAATAAATAAAACAAAAAGAAAAATTTATGCAACCATAGTTCCAAGTTTTTTTTAAAGCGCAAATAAGTCCAAACAAATTATTAAAAATGTAATTAGTACATAATATCCCTATCTTTCACCTTTATTGCAAAAGAGTCACTACCTTTCATTTATTTTTATTTTTTGACATTTTCACTCTTAATTACACATTTGATTGTGCAAACCATCATTTTCATCAATTTTCATCCAATTTCTCGATAAAGAACTATGAAATAATTAATACATCCTTAAATTTGAATAATTTTTTTTTAATTTCTAATTCTTTAATAATTTATTGGGACTCGTTTGCACTTTTTAAAAATTTCAAATAAATTTAATTGGGACTTGTTTGCACTTTATTAAAAATTTGGGACTATGATTCAATTAATTCTTTGGCATTTTTATTTAAATATGAGGGTATATTCATCATTTCCCATCTTTTTATTAATAAATTGGATGAAAATTGATAGAAATGATGGTTTGATAATATGTAATTAAGGATGAAAATGCCAAAAATAAAAGGTAGGGACATTTTTTTTTTTGCATTAATAGAGAAAAGTATGGACATTATGTGCTAATTATCCTTTAAATAATTTATTTGATACTCATTTGCACTTTTCAAAAAAATTTGGGACTATATTTGTAATTATTTTTTTCTTTTTTTCTTTTATTTTATTTAAAGGGAAGAGTATATTCATCATTTCATAATTTTTAATTTAGAAAATGGACAAAAATGACATTTTGTGCAATGAAAGATGAAAATAAAGGTGAACATGTCAAAAAAATAAAATAAAAGGTAATGACGTTTTCTACAATAACAGTGAAAGGTGGGGACATTATGTGATAATTACCATTTTTCTAATATGTAAGATGCATTGCTGTGACGTTGAATCCCCTTGTTAATCCATTTTTAGCACAACAAATTAAAGTGACAATTTGTAATAATTCTTATTTGTCAGTATTCCTAATTTAATTGAAAACTTCTCTCGATAATTATCAAATATATTCCCCTCATGTGACCTTCATATCTCTCAATGAAATATGGGAACATGATAAGTGCATTAAACGATCTAAAACACCTATGAAGACCATGTAAAGCATAGTGATGTATCTCTATCCCCCTATCGGACTTTACGATATTTATTAATTTTAGCTAAAAACATATTATCTCTATCGATAATATTAGATTCCAATAAATCATCTCAATTGGTAGCTAATTAATTGAAAAGTTGGTGAAAACAATAATAAACATCCAATAAAATAAATATACTAGTCGTCAAAATATTTAATTAATATTAAAATTTTCAAAACAATGTTTCATATGATCCTAGCAATGTATAAAACTAACATAACATATCAAAATTAAAATAAATCATATTTAAGTGAAAAGATTTAACCTGAATTTTTTATTGATTAAGAAGATGAAGATGAATCTTGAATATCTTCAATAGTCTTTTGATGAATCTCCACTTACGCCTTATCTTCTTTGTCCAAAAGTTAAGTTTGAATTTTCATTTGATTGAATTCTTGCAAGGCCCACTGAATTATCTCACAAAAACTATGAATTCTCCTGATGATAATAATTAATGAATATTGGAGTATGAGATGTATATGAGAGGTTCACAATATGTATTTTGCTGTTAGGTATTTGAAGGAGTAGAAAATTGGTTGAAAATCACGTCCAAATTTGTTTCCAAAAGAATTCCAATCGAATAAGAAAAGTTTTATTAGCGTGCAGATTTTTTTCTCTGCATAGTAGTCAGTATTTTGGCCATAACGTTCTCTCCCGATATCCGATTAAGGTAATTCAAAGTGCATTGGAAAGCTAGATCAAAAGGCTACAACTTCTTTGAAATAGAATATTTCCAATTCAGATATTTACTATGCCAAAAATGGGTCTAAGTATTTGGATAAAAATCTGGAATATGACTTGTGGGATTGGAAATTGATTTTGATGATAATTTGATCATATTTCATTCATTTTTGAGTTCTAATTCTATTCAATTGTCTCCTAGAAATATTCAAAATATCTTCTTGTTTCCGAATCAACTATTGAATAATTACAATTTGGTCACCAAACTTTGAATTTTTCCATTTTCACCATATTTCGCTTCTTTCTTTCGATTCCTTGTTCAACCATTTAGTTCTACCTATATAAGATATAACACAATAATTTAGAATATATTTTATCAGAAAAACTATCAAATATCGATATTTTAGACCCCAAATAAGTGTATAAAATACACTTATCAAAAGTATTATTTCTTTGAAGTTATCTCACATAAGAACCATAAAAATTGATAATTCTTGGATTTTAATTCGGAATAGAGCTATTAGATTTGAAATTTTAGAAATAAATTTTACCGACACTCATGAGAGGGAGTAAAATTATATTATGGTACTTGCTTATGTTTAAACTTGGAAAAATTAATTAGAGATAACTATATAATTGAGAAACATAGTCGATAGTTAGATGAAATCATAACCTTGAACTTTTCTCTTATTGATTAAATCTTCTAACTTGCATAAAATTGTTGAGTTCGTTACAATATTCACCTTAAATTTAGTTCTAAAACATTGATATTCAAATCCGATTGTCTAAACAAAATAAACGCTATCCAATTATAGTACTTAATATAAAATTTGATATTCAATCTTTGTGGGTTTGATGTTTGTGCAAAATCCGCAAGCGTATGGGTTCGTTGACAAGTAGTATAATTGACGAGTTGAGAGTTATCGTCCCACGGGGAATAAATTAAATTCAAGTTTACTAACTTTTCATGGAATTCGAATTGAATAAATAAAATAGAGATTTTGATTTGATTTTATGCTAAATTATCTAAGAAAGCGGTAAAATTTGTTTTGTATCAAATTATGGACGATTATATTGGATTTCGAATCCTCATATTGCTATCTATTTCAATTCTTGATTTGTAATCTAATTTCGTTCATGCGCTCTTGACAATCGATAAAACTATAATATATAATTTTCTTTTCCAAGACAAATGAAATCTATCCCAATCACGACCCGAATGTATTCCTAGCCCGAATTTGAATGATTAGAATGTATTAAAGTTTAGATTATCTATATGATTGCACATGTGATAAATGTTATTCATAACCTTTATTGCACATATGTTAATTTTACCGCGTTCTAAACTTATTATAAGTTTCTCAACACTACAATAAGCAACTAATTATCTAATTGGTGGTCAATCAATCAAATATTGCAATGTGTATGCAAAATTAATCAATAAACGCAAGAAATAAACTAACTACTAGTATTGAATTAAAACAAATAAATAAATAGGGTTCATCTTCATCCAATACAAAAATAGATCTAGCCTAAGATGTTAATATATAAATTACAAGAAGAAGAATAGAAAAATATCACCCGGATCATGAAATAAATCAAAAGATGTTGATCTTCAATTCCACAGTTGAATTCTTCAAAATCTTGATATAATTGACCTTCAATTCATTGCTAAGGCTTGATTTCTCTTCTCTCAAAATATATCAATTGGTTCCTTGTTCTTGATAAATTTGATGATAATATTTTGTATAAAGAAGCAATAGAGGATTTTTTTTTTTATGTCTAGCCCTCGTTCTCTATTTATAAGAGCTAGAAAATAGGTCAAAATCGCGTCCAATTTGGTTTCCAAAAGAGTTTGAATCGTGAAAAGAAACTAAAGATTCGTCTGTGAAAAGGCTCATGCGCGCACACTGGTTTAACTATCGGGCTTCCACCGTAGAACCAAATGGCTCTAGGGTTGGGGAAAATAAGGTAACAGCGTGCGTCCCATGAATTGCCCCCGCGCGCAGGTTTGTCTCTGAATAGCTTCCGGTATTTTGGTCATACTTTTCTCGACAAGTATTCGATTAATTTTATTCAAAATGTGTTGGAACAGTAATTCAAAGAGATACAATTCTTATAAAAATACAAATTTTCCAATTCAAATGTGTGTTATCGAAAAAATGGGTCTCAAGTTGATGCTAAAAATCTATAGCATAACTTCTTCGGCTGAAAATTGATTTGTGAAAATACTTCCACTATATTTACCCATTTGACCTCCAATTGCATCCAATTGATCGTATATGATCTAAAATTATCATTTTGTGCTCCGAATCAACTTTGGATATTTTCACTTTGGTCCCCAAACTTTGAATTTCCTTCATTTTTACACGATTTTCGTTCTTTTTTCCAAATCCACCAAGTTGCATTTAGTTCAACCTAACAAACATAATTAACACAAAATTAAGCTATTACTCTTCCAAATCACTGACAAATACTATAATTTAATGGCCTAGATAAGTGTAGAAAATACACTTATCATTTGCCATTCTAACATAACCGTTATATTATAAAATTTGACATCGTGAGCTTGCTATATAATTGCAATATAGAAAACACACAACACCTATACTGCTGAAAGCAAAGAAAATTAGAAATTCTAATTTCTAGAAAGCAAAAATAATAAAAGAGAATAAAATTGAGTTGCTTCCCAATATGCTCTTGTTTATATTTATTAGCTTAACTTGGATGTTTTGGCTATTCATTGTGGCATGAAAATAGAGTTTTCATTCTTGCATCTCACTGACATATGTTCTTTAATTTATCTTTGACCCTCTAAATTATATTATTTTTCATTATTATCCCTCATTGTTCCACCCAATCCACCAAATCATTTTTTGTATCTGTGACTTCACCAACCCTCATTTTCTTCATGTTAAATTATTTTGCAATCCATGTGGTAAGATGGTTGCCTAAGTGGAGTATTCATGGTGAATCTTTGTTATTTTTCTTCCACTCCCAATATTATCTCACCATTTTCAAAATCCATTAATGCTCTTTCAGTTGTTAAAAATAATATTCCAAAGATTACTAACAAGATAATGAAATCAGTTGAAAAGATGAGATCTCCAGCTTTGATGATCAAATCCTCAACCACTCCATAAGGATGCTTGAGTGATTTGCCAACTAGTTGTACAATAATTGAAGTTGTTTGAGGATACTCCAATCCTAATTTCTTGTAAATAGGCAAAGACATCAGATTAATACTTGCTCTAGAATCAGTTAAAGCATTTATACTATGTGAATTTCCTATATAAAAAGGTAAAGCGAAACCCCCTGAATCTTTCGATTTAGCTATAGGACTACGCTACACTCTCTCGTCAATGTTTCATCTACTAGTAGATTTATCTTCTTGGTCAACATCTCTGTGAAAACTTAGTATAATTTGGAATTTTTAGAATGAAATTAATGAAATGAATGTTGATGTGAAGTTGTTTGAGGGCTCCCAAGAACTTCTTGAACTGCTATTTTAATTGTTCCTCAAACTTTGAGAGAATGGGACTTGATACGTATGTTTATTGATAGGAACAATTGTTTTAAACTGTGGATTTTCTGACTATTCTCTTGATTCAACTTTATTAATTCTTCATGAACTATTTATTCTTCTAGTGTGGTAGGTACTTGATTGTCCTCAGTTCCTTTCTTCTTTACATTGATTTCTAGTAGCTGATCTCCACTTCTCATTGTGATGGCATGGACTTGTTCTTCCTTTGGCTACCTTCGAAGCTTTTAAGAGAATGAAATAGGCAGCACATAAGGTCGAACAAGGGTAGCAAGCTTGATTGCTGGTGTTTCAACAAGCTTGAATAGCTAATACCTGTTCCGATAGGTTCTTTTCTATGTTGCTTGGCAAGGTACCCCGTGTTCTATTGGACAATACAGCTACCATCTACCCCATTTTTTATTAGAGACTGCTGCCTCCGAAACCTCTTCAAACTGATAAATGTACATGGAGGCTAAAGAAGAGCTTGCACTCGTATGATCTACCATACAACCCCCGCAGACTGGTGTTGGTTACCATGCTCTCATTATGAGTTAGGTTGTACAATTTAATTGTTATTAATTTAATTTAGGTTGTCAATGATGTTGATAGCCCAAGAATAACTAACCAAGAGGGCGGTAAATTAGTTTTTAGAATTTTTTTGAAGAATTACTCTAAATTCAAGCAAGTAAAGATTAAATAGATTAATTCAAATAATAAACACAGATATAAAAGGAAGAGAAGATGCAAATGATATAATTGTGGATGTTCGATCCAAAGTAATGATCTAAGTCATCCGTTACCAAGCTCTCTAGCACGAGCAAGGCATTTCCATTATGTTGATTGACTTATAGTGCAATCCAACCCTTTACAACGCTTTTGGTGGCTTACAAACATGGGACACCCATCCTTATACAATGTTGAGCTTTACGAGATCTCAACATGACCTACTATTGAGCTTTTACGGGACCTCAATATGACCCCACACGGTAACTTACAACAAGGAGCACCAATCCTTATACATTGTTGATCTTTAAGGGACTTCAACACGATCCACACTTTATCAAATTAATTTTACGGTGAAATACCTCTATTGATAAATAATACAAACAAGTTAAGCACTAAGTGAGGCTAACACTTTAATGAATAATAATAAATGATAGTTCAAATGTTAGATGAAAAACTTTGATGAATATGATAATCAAAAATTAGATTCAATCAATCAAAGTGTTTCAATGAGAAGATGAAGAAATAAATACAATGTAGGTTCAAAAATCTCCTCAAGAAATTCTCTCTTTTAATGGATGATTGTAATAAATTAAGTACTAATAGTAATAAATGATAGCTCAAATGTTAGATGAAATTTTTTGATGACTATGATAATCAAAAATTAGATTCAATCAATCAATCTGTTTCAATGAGAAGATGAAGAAGAAATAAATACAATATAGATTCAAAATTTTCTCAAGATATATATATATATCTCTTTTAATGAATAATTGCAATAAATTAAGTAGCAAGAGAGAAATAAGAAACTTCGATAAATATGATGATTTTACAAGTTTGATTCAAATAATCAAAGTTTCCATATGAAGAAGTAGAAAAGTTTATATAATGTAAATGTAAAGATCTTCTTCAAATATATATATATCTCTTCTTTAAGATTAATATAAATAAGTTAAGCTAAAAATAAATAAAATGAATGTAAAAGTGATATATATATATATATAAATAAGAGACGAAACGCAGAAGAAAGAGAAAAAGAAAGAAGAAATAGAAAAAAAAGAAAGGAAAAGAAGAGAAAAGGAAAAAGAAAAGGAAAAAAAAGAAAACTGCAAACACCAATGTGTTTTTATTTTTACAATATGAATAACTAATTTTTATATTAGGGAAAACAATTGAGTCGACTTGTGATCCTTTATTTTTTTTATTCAAGATTTGTGTGATTTATTTATTTATATATTGATTTTATCATGAGTTTAATGCATTAAATTATCTGATCAATGATTTGATGATTATGTGAATTTCT
>CAIGRP010120145.1:0-20381 GCA_903798385.1 Fraxinus cuspidata
TTTTCAATTACACATTTTTCAATATTTCAATAAAATAATATTACACACAATTCAAAAACTTTTCTTTCATTTATAACCACACATTCTCCATCAATTAACTATTCTAAAATGTATCCAACACAAAAAATGGGACTCACACAGGCTGATAATAACATATGTCAAGATATGAAGAGATACCTCAACTTGACGCTGTAGTGACTGGATGTAATTAATTATTTCGTCAAGAACAAGAGCTTTTCCGATAACCTAAAGAAGCGAATTTCATTTATCATCATGTTGTTTCTAAAGAACACTAAACCACAATAAAATCAAATTTTGAAATCAATCATAGACAGCAAAATCCTGACAGATACATATGTGGATTGAAGCTTTGACAACTTCACATCGAACTCAATTCACAGTCAATATGGACGTCAAAGCATCCAAGTCATGTCAAGAACTATCACAAAATCAATTTCAAAATGAGGGTAGAAAAGAGGAGACCTTATTGCATCCAGGAACCAAGTCTTGCAGAATTTTCATCCTCTCACTGATCTTCTCTCTCCGAGCCTAAACATAAATGATAGAAATCAAAAACTGCATTACAGATATTTACAAAAAACTTGAAGGGCATGTTTCGTGATAGTGGATAGAACCAGACAGTATAAGAACAAGATTTACTTTCCTTATTCAATACCGTGCAGTATCACCTAATCCACTTTACAAAACATCTCACAAAGGTTTAAAAGGGTTTTACTCTCTCAGCTAGACTGTGGCTATCAGTAGCTTGGCCCCTTCTCGCTCTAACGTGGATGTAATCTTTGGGTGGTTCGGGTTTACTCTCCTCTTCGGCTCCCTTGTTACCAGTCCCTGAATTTGCTTCTGCTTTCGGCTTTGAGCCATCACTTTCACCTCTGGATCCTAACGGTTTCATTCGTTTACCATTCGGCTCATTCTATCCCACAAAGAGTAAATTGTTTACAACCAACATTCCAATACAATTAATCAAAATTAGCCACTTAACAACTAAAACTAAGAGTCCCAACTTTCTGGAAAATGTAAAAATCACAACCAGATCAACAAAAAACTTTTACAAATTCAAAAATAGTTGCAAAATCAATAACATCAAAGGGTGTAAACAGTGTGGAGAGAAAGAGTTACCAAATCACTATAAGAACAGCTAGTGGAAACAAGCTTAGAGGACTCGTCTTCATGAAAAGTTCCAACATCCATTCTCCTCTTCTCACCACCACTGCCACCATTTCTGCCGTGACTACCGCTCTGATCTGTCACGGTGGATTCCTCCACCGAAGTATCTCCTACTCCAAAACCTTCTCCAGTACCACCCAAATTCCGCATTCCCAGCCCCAATCCTCCTCCTCCACTTCCCCTCGGAAAGGATACTAACTCAACCAAACTATACGAAGCTGGATTTGACCCAGCTGTAAATGAAGCTTCATTTGTCAATTCAGGATCCATTAAAAAAAAAAAACAAAAAATTAACTAGTTACTTATATATACACTTTCTGTATAACATAACTTTTTATATGGTTGTCTGTAAATGTATAATGGGTGTGTGAAAACGCAGAGAAGAGATCAATATAAAGAAAGAGTAATCAGTAGTAATAGTGATTACTACTGGTAGTTGTAGAGAGAGAAGTAGGCATATAAAGAGAGAGAAAATAGATAGAAGGTAGAAGAAGGAGATAGGGTGGGGTGGGGTGGAGTGGAGTGGAGTGGGGCAGGGTAGGAAAGCGCGTACTGCGCTTAGTGCGTATTTTAGTGACAGGAAGAGTTACCCATCTCTCTTTTTGGTAAATATGAGGGGTTAATTTCACTAATGGTCACTGAACTTTCATTTGTTTCAGATTCATCATCAAATTTTACATAACGTCTCATCAGGTCACTGAGTTACTTGACCGTCTATTATTTAACAGAAAATCAGACACGGCGTCAACTTTATGAAATAATTAAACGACCAATCAAGAAATTTGAGTAGGGTTTCTAATATTGAAGTTTTTGGTTTGGTTTTAGGTTAATCGTATCAAAATTGTTTATTAGACTATCAAGGATGCAAATTAATATTTATTAGAAAATGATATATATTTTTTTATTAATCTATTTAATGTTTAAGATAAAAATCTCATAAGCATAAATATTCTTGACCAAATTACATATTTAACAAATTTGACATTTTTTTTAAAATGCTTATCTTGTTAACATCGAAACGAAAAATACAAACTTTGAAGGGGCTAGACTAGCCTCAAGATAAAGTGAGAAAAAGAACAACTTACCATGCTCAAAATGAACTTGAAAATTCATTCTTACTCTATGTAAGTTGGTTCGACTCTTCAGAACTTGTTTGAGACGGATTTTTTCAAATGAAAATTGATTAATTTTTATTAGAATGTGATGTTGAAAAGTGAAGAAAAATTTTTAATCCCAAAAAATGTGTAGTTGAAAATGATTTTGAAGAAAATGTGCCAAATAAGGAATCAATAAAATTATCTCGAGTATACAATTATATCATTTTGGTTCCTTTGATTGGTTTTTCTCAAATTAGGTTTATGATCTTGTAATTGTGATAAAAAGTGTGTTTTGAAGATTTAACCACATCGAAAGAAATAGTTATGGTTAACCGTTGGTCATTATATCTATAATCAGTGGTAGGAGGGATTTTTGTTGTTTTATTTTTCTCCTCTATTTTGAGTAGTACATGGTGAGATGCAAGACATAACTAAGAAAGATAAATGTATCCTAAAATTTATAAGGAAAAATGTTAAATGTACATTATAGTTTACATTATGGTTGACAACCTCTTATGTGGTACAATCTGGACAGTGACGTGAAAAGGTATTGAAAAAATCAAAGGAAATGATGATGTCCACGTGGAAGAATGTAAACAGTGACGTAAAATTTAATGTACACCTAGCATGATTGAATCTATAAATTTCACGGTCTATTTTTTTATTTTAAGTTAGTCTTATCAAATTTGGTCAATTATGGTAATTAACACCTCTCTATTTTGCTAATTAATACTTATTAATTGTTTATTTTAGAAAATGAAGTTTCTTTATTAATCTATTTAATTTTTTTAAATAAAAGTCTCCATAAGTTCAAATTTTAAAAATATAACTTGAAGATTTATTCTTACTCCATGTATGCTGTCATAACCCTTCAATAAATCTATCTCAAGTAAATGTATATTTGTACTATTATGTTTTCATATACCTTTTTACCATAAAATTTATCGGTCGCGGTCTATTTTTTATTTAGATTAGTCGTATAAAATTTGGTAAGGTGTATAAGAAGGATGGATCTTTTTACAATGATTACTTTTTTTTATCATTATTATTACCTTTTTCTAACGTATTTATCAAGTAAATAAACCTCCATATTTGATTGACGTTGGATTGGAGTGGATAAAAGGGCTAATATCAGTAGTTCCATTACTATTGTGTGTTGAAATGCTGCTAGTTTAATTTCTTCAAACTTACCATGTAAAGTATTTATGGGTTTCCTAATAATAGAAAAAAAATTTAACTCTTTTCTTCTGTGTTCAATTTGAGTAAATTTTAAATCAAGTGAAATTTCATCCACAACATGTTTTCGTAAGAGGGTAACTCATTTGAAAATATAAATTTTAAAATGCATGTACTCATTTGATTTTAAGACAGATCAAATTGCTCATTTAAGCTTTTGAGCTTTGATACCAGCCTATGTTTGAGCCCCAATTTCTGTTGAAAATAAGTTCTATAGTAGTGAATTTTTTAAGAATGTAGGGTTAAAATGTAGAATTTTTTTGGGGTTTACGTGCAAAATATTTTAACATGAGAATGTGGTTGAAAATTAATTTGAGAAAATTAAATAAATAATGAGAATCAAACCGGGATAAGTATTAAAATTTCACCTTAAAAAGATCATCTTTATGCCATGCAAACTTTTATGGCGTAATCAAACAAAGATTTAAAGAACAATAAAGAATTAAGAGGGAAAACGGACAGAATTGAACCATTCAACAAGTTTGACTTACTTTTGAGCACAATTGAACACGATATATCTCGGAGAAATTACGAAAAGGAGCAAGTGTGAAGTAGAATATACGGACTGGTGATGTTGATAAATAAGATAGATGCTCTTTTTAAAGCGAGTTACAGTTGAGAGAAGCTTTCAGGAGAGGCCTAATTCTTTTAACATTATTCTCTTGTCCTAATCCTTAGAGCCTAACTTGGTCATACACAACATAATTCTAATCAAACAAATGTTGTCACTATAGAAAGTCCATCTTCAACTTTCCCAAATGTGGCATTTGTATTCTAAGGCTGTGAATAATCCAACACATATGATGCAAAATAGTAAATTAAATTTTCTATGCGTGTTTTACGTGTTGTTAGGTGTTGTTTGTGCTTGTCTTTTGACTTCTTTTAAGACATCTTGCAAGTGATGGTTACATTACATATGTAGTAGCTTGTGATTTGAAATTCTATATTGAGTTGTCTTTAGACCTTGTACGAAGACATGTTTCGGTATCACATCTCCGTGGGTTAAAAATTCCGATATTCATTGAAATTTTCGCGGTATGTTTATTGGTCATCAAACTATTAAAATTCCAATGGTCACCGAACTTATCAAAATGTTATCCCATCTACCACTTAATAACTCATCATTTGATAAATTGATGGACTAACTGAAGCGACAAATGAAAATGTTAACATGACATTTTATAGTAATGAGTTGAAGACAAGTAAGTCAAAAACACCTTCCGTCTATTAAATGCGATAATGAAAATGAGACCAGAGGAAAAAAAACAAATGTGATTTATGTTGGATGTTTGTTGTTCAATAGAATTCGCGAATGTAAATTTTAAAGTTGAGAAATCATATATTAGATCTATGTTTTTGTAATGATTTGCAATTGTTTTGAATGATTTTTGGTAAATAGGAAATGATCTTTTTGCACTGAGGAGAAAATTTCATGACCCAGATAATGTTTTTTCTGAGATTGGGTCACTTGGGACATGAAACCAAATACATGGATCAATCAAGGTCATGTTAAGTTTTAGGATTCCATCTTAAAGGTCAACATTATTAAAAAGAGTAGTTCAAATCTTTATAAATTAGTGTGTATTTTCATATTTATTCGATATAGAATTTTATCTCTTAACATGCTCCCACAAGATAGTGATTCGTTTGAATAAATTAATCTTGAAATTCGTATGCTCATTTTTTTTTCTTAATCGGATTGAATTGCTACTTAGAGTTTAATGAGCCATGATACCATGTTGAAATTTGGAGTTTATCTTAAAAGGTCAACCTGCCCAAACTCTTACAAACTGGTCTACGTTTTTCGTCTTTATTCAACGTGAAATTTTATCCTTTAATAGGTCGGATCCAATTTTTATGAGACAGTATTTGAGTCATGAACTTTTCTCCTCAGTGCAAAAAGATTTCCAGTGTTTACCAAAAATTATTTCAAAAAATTACAAATCATAAAAGGAAACATATTAATATCTAATCTTTCACCTTCTAAATTTGCATTTGTGAGTTC
The DNA here is from genome assembly GCA_903798385.1 of Fraxinus cuspidata. NCBI lineage: Eukaryota > Viridiplantae > Streptophyta > Magnoliopsida > Lamiales > Oleaceae > Fraxinus > Fraxinus cuspidata. The sequence goes on from CAIGRP010120145.1 coordinate 5,527, forward strand.
TATCAAACAACACGCATCCAACACATTAAAAAATGCAATCCCAAAAAAAAAAAAAATTATGTGTAGATTAGAGTTTACAGTTTACTACGTCAATCTTGTCTCTCTCTGTCCATTGATGTCGACTTTAACAGAAAATGGAACATCCGAAGGAGACAGAGTTTTCTATTATTGAAAGAAGGTAATCGCTTTTATTAGAAAAGTTTTTTACTGGTTTGTATCAACTAACGGCAATAATGTGTCATGTTAGTATTCCTATTTGCCATACCAGCGAGTTCATCAATTTTTCATTTGTTTAGTGATATATGAGATAACGATGACCATCCCCAAAACTTATAAGTTTAATGATAAATGAAAAACATTGTGAAAAGTTCCATGGCCGTTTGAATTTTTAACCCCCATCTCTGATAGGTGAACCTCTATTTCACGGCCAAAGACCTTGTGTTGATGCAATTATTGGTCAAGTTGTGTGGATTTTGAATACGTTTGTCTCTCTGATATGTTTGAATGCTCAACTCTACTATAGTATTGATTGCTAGTCAGATAGATAGCTAAGCTTCTTCTATTTAGCATCACAACTATTCCTTTTGTTTATCGAGTATACTGAGTTACGGTTCATTATACAATTTATGGAGTAACAAGAAAGTACATATTTCACCAGTAAAATGTACTCGAATATGCTTCTCAAAAAAGTGAAAATATTTTATGAAATGACATTTTGAGTTGGTTAGGACATGCTTTAATCGTTTTTCTATATATATAACAGTGAACTGTCCGCTACACAGACAATGTTAAGTCGTTACGACGTCAACTTTCTTGCTCCATTAGTTAAGTGGCACCTTCATATTGGTGATGGTCAGTGTGAGAGTGACAAACTCCTTTCTCAACACTCACTATAATCTATATGTTTTGCTTGGTATTTACACATGCCATAAAACTCTGATTGGTATGAGCTCTAGCTAGTAGCCTCTATGCCTATTCTATTCTCATTATCCCACCCCACGCATTGGCCACCCATTACCATTTGGTCCACATCCATATAAAGACACATGCAATATGACGTGCCCACAAAAGTTTTTATTCATAGATGACATGAGAATAGCATATAGAAACAAAGACAAATTTCAAGAAAATGGTTTCATGTGATGTGATGGATTCTTCGGTTGATTTCAAGCTTTTTGATCTTGAGAAATGTCAAATTATGATTGGTGTTTGTTTTAAGGCTAAAGGCCAAAGGCCCTTTTCTATCCCTCTAATAAAGAATGCGCACCCTTTGAAAAAGGTATGTTAAATATGGTTCAAACTCGACATAAATACATGCATTGTCAAGGTGATCTCCCATTTCTTTTAAGGCTTGATCATGATTCATGCCCTAGACTAGTTACTTTGTTCGACTCGGCCCATTGGTTCTAGGCCTTACTTTGTAGGAAACTTGTTTGAATGCGGATTTTCTCTCTCTTCTTTTTCAACGGCGAATTTTGTCTTTTCCAAAAACTTTTTTGCGCGATTACTCATTTTAGTCTGGATAAATTCTAATCACATATTTACCATTTTAGATCGAACATAGTCAAAGAAAATTCACTCTAGTATTCTAGTGATAATTGAATGCCTACTAAAAGTGATCAAGTTTTATGTCATTATACTATCTTCATTTGGCAGGGACTCGATTTCTTTGACCCACAGGTGATCCTATTTAGCTCTCATTTTTCAAAATCATTTTGTCTTAAAACTCGTTTCAATCACGTATTTCGTCTAACTTTTATCAAAATTTATCAACAGTTTAATTTTAATTCAAACCAAATGAGGCTTTAGTACGTTAAACAAAACAGAATTGAACATGACTTTGTCAATTTTCCAAAAAAACATCCTTAAGTCATCTGCATACAGATCTGAAGTTGCCATTATACCACTTAAAGGCACAATACAACTCATAAAGAGACATTCAATTGGCCCTAGTACATTAACATCCTAAAATTTACTCAAACCAAGAAAAAAAAAATTTAAAAGTTTGAAACAAAGAATTCATGTAATCGACTTTAAATTCATCATATTCGTCATTCAAAATCCCAAGAACTCGTAGTGCCATTTCTTGAAGTGCCTTTAGCCACTCAAAAAAAGGCCTTACAAAAAGGTCTAATGAAATGAAATGAAATGGGAAGATTATTGCCCATGATTTGTTAAATTTGCAGTGTACAAAACTATACATGGGGTGAGAGAAAATTTTCTCTATATCAAAAAGAGTTTGAACTTGTTCAATCTGCTCTCTGTACAGTAGTCTTGAACAAGAGGACATATAACTTATGATCCATGGAAAAATAAATGAATCCACCCACTGAATGTGTTACAAAAGACCCAAAACCTGTCCCTACAATGCAATGCCAAGCTGGTCCATACACCCCATCAAACTCCTGCAAATCAAAATAAAATACCCTTTAAATCTTTAATCAAAAGATATAAAGGGCAACCATGTTTCTTGATAAATTTAGAGTGGCCTACGTCCTGTTCATGATGGATTGATCGAAATTACGATGGGTAGCGATACCCACGAAAATCGTTCTATTCGTTACTAAGCACAAGATACAAGCAACTATCATGTAACAACAAACAACAATAAATTATGCCTTTTTCCTATAAATTTGGGGTTGCTCCCTATATCCGTTTTGAGTTATTGCTAAACAACTAGATTATAAGCAACTGCCACAAACCAACACGTATCTAATCTCTGTTCGATTCATTGCTAAGCACAAGAGCATAAGCAACTATCACAATTCACACACAACAAACAACAAAAGTTAAAGCTTTTTTTTTTGAATTGACATGAGGTCTACTACGTGAATCCTTTTTCACTCGCAAAACAACAAGATCATACCCATTAGCAAATTTTATAGATCAAAACAAAAATTTGTAATGATTACTAACTTGTTCACCTTTTTCAGTGCAAGGGCAAGGGTCTTGGAAGTGAACTTTTCCAAGCTATCATGAGTCTTTCTTGCACAATCCACAGCATGAATCTGCATGAATGGGGGCATATCAACAGCCACAACCTTAACACCATTACAAGATAAGAAATCAGCCAACTCTACATGGGAACTGCAAAATGACCTTCTTGTCCCTCCATTCATTGGCAATGAATATATAGATGACCTTCTCATTTCAAACCCTTCTTGAAATCTCTTCATAATTTGTTCACTTTCTAATACACTTGTTGGCTTCAATTGGGATTCACAAGAAGATTTTTTGGGTACATCTTTCTTTGATGGTTTCTTGATTTCACTAATATTCTTGAACTCCTCTTTAACCTTGGTTCTTGTGTTGAACTCCTCAAACACATTATTTCTTTCATTTTGGCTCTTAGACTTGGTTAAAGTGGTGCAAGAGGTGTCCAAAACTGAGGGAACCGAAATGCATTTGGCTTGGAGATTTTTGTCATCTTGAGATTTTTTTGAGTGCCCACTGGAGGGTATTAAGGAAGCAAGCTTTTTGTGATTTGCACAAGGCTTGGAAAAGTGATGAGATATGTACTTTTGGATAGTGGTGGTGGTGGGATCTGGAAATGGGTGGGGCTTGGTGGTGGAGGGCGGGGTGGATTTGAGCTGCTTTTTCTGCGTGGGATCCATTGGTGTTTGTTTTAAGGTCTAATGGTGCTAACTTGAGCCTGTGAATGGATGGGGTGTTGTGTCACAGTCTGGTATTTTGTTAAGGATAAAGTCTGAAGGGAATGGAAGGGAGTCTTGAATAGGAATATAGGACTGTGCGGGGTGGGGTGGGGTGGGAGATTTGAGGGGTCTTTGTGGTGAGATCTGCTTTGGCTTGGTTCTAAAGTGCGCCGCGAGTGAAGGGCAAGGGAGGTAAAGTCAATTAGTTGACCATGATACCATAGCTCAAGGCAATTGTACTTAATGCATTAATGGAAGTACCTGGATTTATTTTATAACAATGGTTTTCTGTGCTAGCTAGTAGCTAGAAACGGTAACTACCTATAACCATTCTCCTCCGGTCATTTTATGTAAATCTCGTCATCTCTAACGTATCAAGAGTATTCTCAAGAACTCCGACATAATTCATTCTAATATCTCGGACTGGCTGAGGGACAGGGCAAAAATGCATGACAATAGATGTCAAGTCCCTCTCTTTCACCATCCACAATAAAATAAAATAAAGATGCAAGAGAATGATAAGAATAATAATGTTATCTAATATCAGTAATACTAAAACACCAATCTAAATGTCCATGCTTTATAAATTGAATGAATTAAATGAATCATAAGACTTGACGTTTAAATAAATTTATCATTTAATGTTACGCAATTATCATTTAAATTGATGCTTAACACCAATGATGATGTCTACCATTACTCTGCTAAGAATGGAAGTGCGACAGATCCTTAAAATTAGCATAATATCATCATTGATGAATTGACTATATGTTCAATCATTGCATTCAAGTAATTATATTGCTTTCTGGCCCCCACAGTAAGGCTTGAAATTAAAGGCTAGCAGCCACCAAAACGTTGAAACAAAGAACAAAACAGAATTTACAATCATCTCCCATATTTGAACAACATGCCATATCAGATCTAACTCCATTATATGTTCTATTTAAGTTTTTTCTTTTTCTTTTTTCCTTTAAACGCTAATCACATGTTTGGTAAAGTGAACGGGACAAAACCAAACAGTACTAACCAAGAAAATAAAGCTACAATCTTCCCGATTGAACTGTCCAATCCTATCAAGTACTCTATACCAAACATGCTATGATAAGTTTTATTCAATACACAACAGAAACCACCAAAACCATTCAAACATCTCACATATACAATGATGGGAATGGATTTGCAGCCTACAGTTCGAAAGGTTGTTCCAGTCAAGCACAAAAAACTAAAATGCAGGAAATACGAAAATGCAGCCTCGGAAGGTTATATCCAGGCAGCAGCCTCTAATTCCATGGACTCGGGAGCCGGCCATCTCTAAACACTGAAGTACCACCTGATGCAGCAGGAGAAGGAGAAGAGGCAATGTAATTCGTTCCCGACACAGATACTGAGGGAGGATTCGAAGTGTGTCCTTGTGGCCCAGAGGGTGCAAAGCTTAAAGGACTACTAACAGCTCCCAGTGCAGTTCGAGAAGAGTGAGGGATCTGCTTCATAATGGAAGTAAATGAATACACTCCACATCTCAGGGATCCAATATAATAGCTTTGATAAATGCAATATGTTTAGCCATAATTTCACAAATCTCGAGAAAGGGTTATGTAATGTTTGGGAGTTCCGTCCAATTTCCATTCTGAGTTAAATAACTAAATTAAGAAAACAAACATCTCTTACAATATTTTAACCATTATATATCAACCAAAAAATATTTACTTATAATACTAATTGATAGGTTAACTCAAGTACCAAGCTCATGTAGCCACTATTTTTGTCTGGCTTCAGTCACATGCCTCCTTTCTTTTTATTTTTCTTTATTTGATATAAAAAAAAAATGAAATATGGAAGGAATGACGTAATTATAAAAATAAGTACTGGCGTTCTTCAATTGTAATCTCAGAGGCAAGGCAATAGAATCTCAGCATGTCCAGATAATGAAGCCCAGTTAGTATCTTATTTTTCTTACACGTACCAAATGGTCTCCTTTATCTCATTAGATTAGGAATGTTTAATTTTAGATCATGAACAAATTAAATGAGAGCATCAATCTGTTGCCAATATACATGAAAAGGTGGTTTGAGAATATTCAACCTATGACAAGTGGGAAACTTCCAAGGTGTCTTCTTATTGTTCCAGATATTGAGCATTTAAATACGAAGTTGTAAGACTAAGAAACTTATCATGTCGAAAACTGAGTTACACCAATGAGCTGTCAGCAAGACTTAATTAGAAAACAAACATCAAAACTATCCATGTACAATCCCATGAACATTTAATTCAATTTCTAACTAATTAAAAGGCAGTTCTCCCATTATGCATGTCAGCCCTGGCCTAAATAAATTCATGAATTAGAAAATTTGCAATATCCACAACCCTTGTTAAAATTAGCTAAAACTCCCAAAGCAAGACAAATATGATCAGTTATCTTTTCCAACAACAAACTGGAGTTCAAAACATATTAGAAAATACAGGGGCAACTCTATGTAGTATGATCATGGTGCACAAAGCTTCAGAAATTACCGTAGTAGAAGCAGGTTTCCTCAGTTGAGAATCAGAAGATGGTGAGGTACTGCTCAAGCGAAGCACGTTACAAGAACGCACATTATGGTTCCAAGCATCATCAGCTTCTCCAACATCCATACCTCCACCAAGATTTCCATCCGAGGCTGTTTTAGGTGTGTTTAGCCTAGTCATTGACCCAGAGTCATTGGTGGTATCCACTAGTAGTGGAGTAAATTGCCGGCCAGCCATCCCTTGCATACTACTTTGTCTCTTTAGCTCCTCTTCTGCATTCAAAATCTGTTCAGCAAAATCAGTACATTTCCGTAGATAAATGCAAGAAGATATCCAGAACAATATGAAAAAATTAAAGAGTAAGGAGCAGCATCCAGAATATCTTCTCTCTTACAACTTCCAGGGAACTTATGTTACCTGTTTCAACACTTGGACTAAACTATGTTTTTTCTCATTCAAAATTACCAGCTTCTCCTCAACCTCTTTCTTTCTTTTCTCCTTAGCAATAACATCATTCTCATTGTTGTGGGCCTGCTAAGGAAAAGGAAAAGAATTGTGTAACATAACATTGTCACAGCAATGAAATAAAGGAAAACAAGAAACACAAGAAATGATTACTTTTACTGCCCTCTGGTTGAAGTTCTAAAATAGCTGTTTTCACAGCATTAGAAAAATAAAATAAAATTTACGGTTTGTGGTGAAGTGCAGACATATGAATACATTAGGCGATTTATCTTGCATCATGAGCACTATGCTGCATTCAAGTCAGCTTGTGCATTTCACTTTGCGAATGACGAGCAGTGAACAATCTATAAATCTAATTTAATTTTCACCCACCACAGCTTTAAAAAGGGGGGGGGTGGGTTGCTACTCTTGCACATCCTGTTCATAATAGGACTTTGTATGAGTTTGATTGACTTGAAGAGTCTGTATGACTTTTTCATTGAAAAGAAATGTAGAGTAGCAAGCTAAACAGAACAATCATCTGATTACTTGGAATCAAGTGTCTTAAACTAAATATATAAGAAACAAATTTTTAAAGGCAAAACAGAAAATCAAAACCTTGGATTCGGAATTCACCAGAACTTTTGTTTTGTCCTCATTTTCAACATTGTTGCATTTCTTCTCCTCAACCAACGCATAAGGCTCTTTAATCAATTTTCCCAAACAATTTTCTCCTTCTAACAATTTCTCATCTCTAATCTCCCCTTCCTCTTCCTCATCTTTTGCCTCTTCTCCCTCCTTCAAATCCTTTCGCTTGTCCAGGATCTGGCCTCGACCCAAATCCAGTTGACATGACTCAGTTTCCAAACCGGTATTACAATTACTGTCATTCTGCTCAGAATTATTATTAACATTATCGCAAGGTCCAGGTCCAAGTCCAGAGTTAGGATTAGGGTTTGAGGTAGCGGCTACATCACCAGTGGGAATGGAGGTGGACTGGAGGGAGAGGAAATTCAAGCGGTGGAAGATGAGGGTTCTGGCGTCTCTGGCAGTAAATTTGTGGGTTGGCATCTGCCATCGGTGGGTGACATTGGAGATTTTGTGCAGATTGCCTTTGAGCCGTGATGTCGGTGCCATTTTTTCTCGCTGTACAGGTATTTCCTTTTTTCCCAGGGGTTTCCATATTTATAGATTTTGCAAATAATTGAGTTTGGCCAACTACTTAAGTACCCTCCAATGGATCTTTTGTCGCAGAGGCATTTAACTCAAGTCCTTCGTATTTTTAAGTACTTTTGAGGGCATTTTGGTCATTCTAAACTGGTTGAGCTCAAAAACATGTAATGCCTATTAATTGGTTTAGATATGAAGTGAAGGCAATTAATTTATTGTTTTGCTCCAAAAAAATTCAATTAACAATGAGTAGGATCGACATATTTAGCACTTTAGATTGCATAGAATAAATAAATAGGATAACAAACAAACATTTCACATGTTTCTCCTAATTAGTCTTCCATCCAAATGTAAAACTTCACTAGAATAACACAAATTTGAAAAGGTTTGATCTAGGAATGAAAATGGACATTAACTGGCAAAAAAATGCAATTTCTTATGTTACCACAAGGAAAAGAGGAAGTTAACCTAAAGGAAAATGTAACGGAAAATGTGATAGGTCTTTTATACATGACAAACCTTGTAAGAATAATGACTAAAATCCATCAATGAATCTAGTGGAAACCAAGCTCCTTAGAATACAACTTCTCAACTATCAAACCCCCTACCCTCAACATCAACAATTTCATACCTTTTCCTTTTAAAAGTTCATTTTCTATTAACAAGTTCTACACGTTCTCAGTTACAATCATTTCACCATTACAGTTTGTTAATCATTTCACCGTTACAGTTTTTCCATATCAAAAAAAATGTACATGTTAATGCATAATAGCACAACGGCTAGTAATGAACACAAAAGTAGTAGCCATTTATTCACAATAAAATATAATACACAATAAACATAACTCATCATATTCTCAACCACAAGGATAACTGTGATCCCTGTAGGTGCTCTAAACACAAGTAAATTTTTATATACCGTACTGAAATGTGTCGTTTCCAAACACGCATCTTACTCGAATCATTCCATAACTATACCCTTAATAATGCTAAAACAGAACAATCATTCGATCACTTGGAATCTAAAGCCTAAACTTAAAAACACTTTATAAGAAAGAAATTTTTCAACAAAAGAAACATATAAAACCAATACCTCGGATTCAGGATTCACCGGAACCATTGTTATGTCCACATTTTCGACATTGTCTCCATTCTTCTCCTCAACCAATGCATCAGAATCCTTAATCAAGTTTTCCAACACTTTTTCATCTCTAACCTCCTTCAAATCCTTCCGCTTCTTCACAATCTGTCCCTCATCCAAATCAAGGCGATCTAACTTAACTTCAAAACCAGAATCACGCTTATTATTATCCTTAACATCATCGGAAGGTCCAATTTCAGGGTTAGGGTTTGAGGTGGTGGCGATATCGGCGGCGGAAGTGGAGGCAGACTGGAGGAGGGAGAGAGCGTTGAGACGGCGATGACGGAGGATTTTGAAGTCTCGGAGAGAAAGTTTTCGGTCGGGCATCGGCCATCGGTGCGGTACATCGGAGATTTTATGGAGATTGCCTTTGTACAGTGATATTGCTACCATTTTTACTCTCTCCGTTCTTCTGTATTTCTTCTTTATTTTTTTCCTGGGCTTTTTTTTTGGTTGCTATTTATAACTTTTGGATAATTGCTTTTATAATTTGCTGTAATTGCACGCGTTTGGAAAGTGTGCAATGACTCAAGTACCCTCCAATGGGTCTTTTATTACAGACTTTGGATAATTGCTTTTATAATTTGCTGTAAGTACACGCGTTCGGAAAGTGTGCAATGACTTAAGTACCCTCCAATGGGTCTTTTATTACAGACACTTTTAACAAGTATTTTCAGGTAGTTTTGAGGGCAATTTTGTTAAAACAAAATTATTTATGAAGTTTTAACTATAACTATAATTTATACATGTATTATTACACAAGTATGACTTGTTAGAAGGATAGTTACTATGGCATTAGAAAAGCATCTCCGGTGTAATAATATACGTAAATCACGTTTTATTTCAATTTTTGTCTTTTTTACGGATTAAGGTCCAATTAAAAACTAGGGCATGCCTCGAGGTTCTCTTGTTTAGTTTGTGTCCATCTGCAAAATTTAAGGAGAATAAAGCAGTGACACAGAGCCTTTAATTTGACTCTAGCACATTGAATGCTACTTTATTAGCTCACATTGCTTAGTTGTGTAGGGAGACGGGAGTGACGTTGTCGCCATATTTCTAAAAATGGGAATAGGGTGGCCAAGTATCTTGCTTAATCTATGATTATAGATTGGAATTTAATGTTTGGATTGATTGTATTCCAACTTTTCATTCATCAACGGTTTGAGAAGATTTGAGTTAAAATAAAATTCGTTTCTTTTTGAAAGAAATAATAGTGAAGAGATAAGAGATTTGAGCGTGGGAACGAAAAAGTAGAAAGGATTTTGAAATCCCAATCATATACTACACATATTAGGTGGAGATTAAGCAATCCAACATCAACTTGTATACAATCAACGATCTAGAAATATTAAACAATTCGAAACTGAACAAAAACATAGGTCATTAATGCCCCTTCAAACACACTCAAAGAACAAATATCAAGAAAATGTCCGATGTGTGAGAACTTGATAGCAAAATATTGTACCAAAAATGTTGATAGTGTTTTAAACATGAATATATAAGTAACTCGTAAGGTAGAAAACCTTTGATGAATAAGTGGAGTTGAACATTATAATAGATAAGGTCTAAACTTTTTTTTTTATCCTTTGATATTGTCCTATAGTATAGGATTGAGCTATTACCGGTGGTGGACCCACATGGGGTCAAATGACCCCACAAAATTTTTGTTTTTTTTGTTTTTTTTTCCAGAAAATAGTTGTTTTGACTCATTTACAACTTACTTTGACGCACTCAGTACATGATGTCAAATGAAGTAGAACTTTTTTTGAAGTTCTCATGATTTATTTTTTGCTCGTTAATAGTGTGCCAAACGACCCATCGTAGCAAAAGTTATGACGTATCAAAGTAGGTCGTTCCAAAATAATATTTTGATAATTTCGATAATATGCTAACTTTCAAAATTCATCGATGATCCTACATTATCCGAATCCACAAACTACGTCATCTATAAGCTTGTTTTGATAACTATATCGTCGTCATATTGCATGGTCCAAATTGATACTGAAAATAGTTAAATATACGTCAAACATACGTTTTAAAAGATGCGTCTATCTCGTCTTTTCTTTAAAAAAAATTCAATTATTTCATTAACATTTATTATTTTTGTATGATAAATTTTTTAATATAATTAACATCATTTTATTAGGAAATTTTACATGGAATATGACCTCAAAATTTATAGGATCGTTAGGGATTAAATGTAATTTAAATTACTTTCGAATTACTGTTACATTAAATTTCATTTACTTCCGGGATTAAATGTGAATATTATTTCAATTCATTTACTTTCTATATTTAATTTGATTTACTCACCGTCAGCTTAACATCTATCAACGAAATGGTAAACAAAACTATATTAGTAGCAAAATTCATTTTAACAATATTGATAATAATATAATTATAAGACGTTCAAAATATCAAAATGCATATTACCTTATTTTCATTAATATTATATATATTTTTTTTTTAAAAAATTACACTTTAATTTTTGACCCCACAAAACGATATGTCTGGATCCGCCCCCGTCTATTAGTATTTAGTAATAAGACGGTTCCTCGTATAGGGTAGGAAACTGCAAGAACATTTCGTCTTGGCGTGCTATCATGGCTTCCACAAATGAACCGTTTGAAGATGACAAATTTTCGTAGGCATGCATTGAATTGTCATTATTCTTATCTTCAGCTGCTTCATAATATTGTTTTTCTTCTGCATTTGCACGATTTTGCGCAAGTATCACCGCATTTTCTTGATCAGGGACGAGCACATCTTGAAGAAGAAAATCACTCCAATTGAAGCTCGAAGTAGTAGCTTGATTCATAGTCAAAGAAGGCGAAGTCGAGGAAGAAGCACATTCAGCCATAAAAGATTGCGGCGGGATGGTGTAGTTTGATGAATCAGTAACCAAATTTATAGCCTGAAATTGGGAGTAAAGATGAAGGGAATTGTCTTTGAATGGTACAACATTTTGACATGTTTGTTGGTTATGCTTTTGAGGTTGTTCCGATTTCAACATCATCGAAGAGGTAAACTGCATTCTGGCTTTCGGGAAGGCGCCTATATTTCCATAGTCTGCGAGAATTTGGGAGAAGGGCTTATGAGTAACAGGGTCGATTCCCATTGCAGAGAGTTTTTTTCGCAGTTTTGTGTTCCATAAGGTTTTCACATCGTTGTCTGTTCTCCCGGGAAGTTGTTGTGCTATAATAGGCCACCTGCAGTGTTGAAAAACACGATACAAGTGGATAATACGGTGTTTGTTAAGTTAGTGAGAGTAAAAATGAGGCGTGTGATGTGAAAGAAAAGCTCGATATAGTCTAGACATACTTAGAAAACCATCAAATGAAGTAGTTAGGAAAATTAATGAAACTAAAGAGGAGGATGAATGACCTAAAACCATGACGAATGGGATAGTTATTAGATAAGAATTGAGCCTTCGTAATCGATAAATTCAACCAATTCGATCCAACTTCAAACCGTCAAGGAAAGAAAATCCAAGATTTTTTCTTAGAGAATGACCCAATGTTCCTACAACCTACTAACCATCGAAAATCAAGGATTTTGGGTCGGCCCATATGATTTTTTTTTTTTTCCTTTTTTCGTCAGTCTTGTTCAGTTTATCGTTAGATCTACTGGAAACATAGGGAAACTAGATTATTTTTAAAGTCAGCAATCAAACCTGCTTAATGAATTGCTTTTTACCACCCAGTTCGGTTCATTGTTAGATCTACTGAAAAAATCTACGGCAACTAAAAGACAGGAATTATACCTGCTTCCTATTGCTGCATGAAGCTTGATGATCAACTCCTCTTCTTGAGGGGTAAAACTTTCATTCCTCATATCAGTCTTTTGATTTTTAGCCCACTTTTGCCTACAACTTTTTCCACATTTCCTAAGTCCTATATAAAACACTTATAATTAAAGAGATCCCCACATAATTTCAGCTTATTTTTACATATTAATTAAGAATGATAATCACTTGCCTGCTTTTTTTGGTGAAGATGTCCAATTACCAGAAAAAAATTTCCCATTCTCCTCTTGATTCCAATGATCCTTCTGCTTATCCAAACAAGTAGTTTTTACCATCTTAAGTTATTTTCGGAGTCGATTTACGAAGAAATATAAGAATGAAGATGGTAGAAATGAGCTTAACTGCTTCATTGGAGTGAGGCAAGAAAAGCATGGGGACTTGCTACATTGAACTGCATTTGCATGATCAAATGCATCTTCTATTCATTTTCACAAATCAAGAATTAATAATACATTTTGTATTCATGGTTTAAAGAGCATTTTGATCAGGTTCAAATTGGGTGAGTAATTTGGTTAAAAATAAGTTGAATTTAAGCAATTTTAAAAGATAATTAAATTATTTCTACTGACCTTTTGTTTTATTTCAAAAATGATTCACAAGTATGATAAGAGTAACTAGTTTAAACAACGATTTAACTAATCAAAAAGGAAAATAATTGTAAAAGACCACCACTTTGGCATGATTTTGAACTCAAATGGTCTACTTTTAGGTTTTCAAATCAAGAATATGCAAGGAAAAGGTGAAACTAAAAGGCCTATTTAATTTAGCGAAATTGCATGGTTGGTCCCAACCTATGCTTCCAAGAGAAATTTGATCCTTAGATCAATAAAAATGAACAAGTTGATCTTCAAAATTTTACTGTAGTATAAAATCAATACCAATAACATAAAAGTTAAACCTATTCTCGTCAATTTTTTAGGTGTCAATTTAAGTTAGAATGCAAAACTTATCTTCATAAAATAGTATATGCAAGTCACATGGTGATCTGACAAATATTTGGATGTTTTTCATCGTTATAAACTGACTATGCAATTATAATGAAATTTTGAGAATCAATTCTCTTGGGATTGAGGACCAACAATACAATTTTTCCATTTACTTGTTCAAACACTCGCAAAATTGCAAGAACGAAAGTCAATCTTAATGATCTGACGACCGACGATGCTGAGTGGAAGGGTCGTCGTTCAACGAATAAAAGTTACTCTAGAATAACAAGTTGATCTTCTCCAAGAACTCACATCGTCGGGAAGGTTTGGCACCTCGATGTTGGCTCTTCACCACCTGAGTTATAGTATGTTCCAAGGGTTGGGCTCTTCGCCCATTAAAACTAGTGATGACAACGAGACGGGTTCGGGGCGCGGCGGGTGGGGGCGCGGCCTGCCCCGTTTTAATTAATTAATTATTTTTTATAGTTAATTAATTTTTTTTATTCTTCATGGGGCGAGTTCGGGGCTGTGTGCGCCGCCCTGTCCCGCCAATCCGTTGGAGGCAGGTTTTTTTGCCCCATTCGGGACGGGACGGGGAAAATTGCCAACTCTAATTAAAACGATTTATAAGCTGGGTTCAGAAAAAAAAAATATTATTAAATTTAAAATTTAGATGTGAATAAAATTTGGTTTTTATTTTTATTTTTTTGAAGAAACGTGTATTTTCTTCTCAGACTACTAAATACAGCTAAGCCACCTGCTTGTCACACATTCTCTAAAAATACATTATTTCGAAACTAATTTCTAACCACACATTTTTCAATAAAAAAATATTTTCCATCACATCAATAACTTTTCCTTACTTTTAACCACATATTTCTTATCATATCACTATTTGAAATGCATTCTTTTCTCAATAATATATATCAAACACACCCTAAATAATTGTCAAAAGCATTTTTTTCACTTAAAAAGTATTTTTTTCTTATCTACCACGTCAAATTGTAATTAAACTCTAGTCTTGTTCAGCCCCTTTTTGAGCCACATTCTTTTAAAATTTATTTTTTCTCAAACTCTTTTTTAACTACACATTCCTCCAATAAAATAATTTTACAAGTAAATTTAATTTTTTCGCCTACTTTTTAATCATACATTCTCAAAAAAAAAAAAAAAAAAAATTTATTTTTCACAAAATTTATGCACAAATAATT
>CAIGRP010120156.1:0-17923 GCA_903798385.1 Fraxinus cuspidata
ACAAAGCATCCCTTCTTAATTGGCCCAGTGTCATTCCCTTAGCTTGTATAGTTGAATAATTTATTCACCAGAAATGTATACATGTTTATCGAGGAAAAATAGCTCCTTCAAAAAGAAAGTAAAGAACAGCAATATCAAAAAGTAGAGAGTAAATTAAAATAGAAGAAATCCAATAAATTTTTAAGATTACCGAATGCCAGTTATATGGTGAAGCAAAATTTACCATTAGTTGCATAAAATCCCGGAAAAAGAGTGCTCTACTTCCGGAAAAATTGAGGAACATAAATCCATAGACCCTCAGAAAGTTAAATAGAAAATGCCCATTAATTTGAAATGAAAGAAATGTCGTCCTTCAAAAAGAAAGAAAATAAAAGCGATAACAAAAAGTAGAGGGTAAACTAAAATAGAGAAAATCAAAGAAATTTGTAAGACAACCCAATCCAGTTATACGCGAAGCAAAATTTACCATTAGTTGCATAAAATCCAAGAAAAAGATTACTCTACTTCCAGAAAAATTAAGGAACATAAATCCATAAACCCTCACAAAATTAAATACAAAATGCCCATTATTTGAAATGCAAGAAATGTTGGACATAGTTAGTTCTTATCCCGGCATAAATTTCCAACTAACAAGTTACAAATTCTAAAAGTGAACAAACAAATTGTACACATAAGCAACAAATAAAGCAGAAAACAACACAAGATAAAAAATTTCCAACAAGAAAAACAATAGAAGCCTAAACTATAACCAAGAAACATGTTTTCACATGCATTAACGCACAATAAGAAAATGGAAAAATTATTTTAACATATAGAAGTGTAAATAACAAAACTACTAAAAACTAAAGGCTGAAATCACTTCAATTTTCAAGAAATGAGAAAATTTAAAATTTCGCTTCCAAAAACAGATCTAAAATTCTATAGATATATGGTTTTTTAGAGACAGAAATCGGCTTCAATCGTAGCTTATAGAGACAATCTTGGGAGAAAGAAAATGAAAAGACAGAAGAAAAAAGGAGTTGTATGGATAGTTGTCTCGGAAAATGGTGTAGTAAAGATATATGGGCGTTTCTGAATGGATATGGTAGTTACGTGAAGTTTTTGTCCCCAAAGAGATGGGTGTTGCTTGCAGAAGCCTTTTTTTTCCTCTACGCATTACGATGTCATTTTTGTGCCCTAGAATATAGCATAAAAATATATGTGTGTGTGTGTGTGATGTCAGCATGCCATAGGAATGATGCATTATGTATAGTAACAAAAACATGGGATGAACAGGTTAAATCAACTTTCCTCTTTTTAATATTGAAGGAAATAGTAAAACTATGAACCACTTAGGATATGATCATTGAACTTTCGTTCGTGTAGTTTTGAATGCAAACAGTTTTGCTACCACCTCTTTTATGCTATTATTGAAAGCCAACTAATTTGTAATTATATATTGTGAATAAAACTAGTCAATTAAGTTATGGTTATTAGATTTGTGCCCTCTAGTGTGGCTAGGCACAAGGTAAAGAGTGTAGGCTTTATTGATTTTTATGGTTTTGTCATTAGTTCTCCTATGCCATTTTTTATTCTTGGACTGTATTACATAGTCAACAAGAAACTAAGACTATCAAGAATCGATTGCATAATCTGATGGGATGGGAGATCAATGGTTTGGTGACATATATTGAGAATGTTGTATTTGATAATATTTATAAGGATGTAATTATACGTTTTTTAAAGTATGAAAACGCATAGGCTACAATTGCAGAAGTGTATTGACTTATTTTTATTAATGTTATTTTTTTAAAAACAAAATTGCATTCAAATTTTTGATCACTACGTTCATGTGTTGTGCGTTCCTAGTTCAGCACGCGAAAATATTATTAAGAGAGTATATGTATTAAAAATTAATGTTTTGCAAAAATTTCGAATGAGACACAATTTTTGGAGTGTTGCATGAAAACTTTGAAAGTGTTTTGTCTTTTGTGTCTTCGAATGTACAACTATAATGAACATGCATTTAATGTTTACCCAATGCATGGGATCCACGTTATTTTAAATCAACTTTGTCTAGCCAGGTATTCAAAAATATTAAATAAAACACATTTTGATGATCTAAATTATTATTTAAAAAGAATTTGGTTGATTTTCATCATTGACACTGCAATAATAATGAACACCCATCTATTGTACACTAAAGTATGGGACCCACATAACTTTTGTTTGGACAGGTAATCAAATTTCAAATGAGATGGATTTTTATGAGGGTTACGTAACAATTTGTAAAAGATTGGTCTGTTTATGTAACAATTTTCACATGACCATTTAAAAGGGTTTGGCAGGTTTTCCTCAGAGACAGCGAAACTATAAAGTCCAACTGATCTAGCATTCTACCCACCACAACACCAACACCACTTGATTAAAATGACAACTATGCCCTTCTTATTAATACTTGTCGTATCCCACAAAGCTCTTTCTATTTACTCCCACAAATAGTTTTCACTCCTCTCGCAGCCCTTTTCTCTTTCTTTCTCTGTACATATCGACTTTATATCTACAAATGTTTACCACAAATTCAAATTATTTTTCCATGGCTCGAGTGTTCTCAATCTTACCATCTGAACTAAAATATTTCAATTTGTAAAACCGAGAAAATACAGTTAAAGTTCTATAGAATCTGAGTTGTCATCAAATATGATGATGGTGTCTACATCATAGCTCAATCACGATCTTCCTAGTACCCTATTACACTATTTTACCAATCTCCAGTCTCATTATAGTCGGGCTTTCAAGTATATGAACATGGAGGAAATTTTCAAGAATATTCACTCTGATTCAGAGTGTTTCGATTTGGATATAATGGGGTTGCTGGTTTTCGTGTTGGTGCTAGAGGAGAATTGAAGAAGAGGAGTAATTGGGAGGACTACAATAGAAATCAAAAACCAAATCAATCAACCTAAATATGAAGATAAAATGCTTCAATTTCGCAAACTTAGCAAGAGGAAGTATTTATTAAAGACAGTCTAGACTAGATCATTCCAGTGATGTTTTCTAGACGATTAGTCCAGCCATTCTCTTTGATTAGGTATGATTTTCTTTAAATTAGAAAACTTAAAAAAAGGACACAATTAGAAGCCCATCCATGATTCATTACATCATGTATGTGTTGTGCATTCGTTGTTCGAGAGGAAAAAGTTATTGAGAATGTATATATATTAAAGAACCAAAGTTGTTGGAAGAAAAATCTCTTGTTTTCCCTCTCATAACTCATTCCCACTATGATCTCATTTTGCATTATTAAAAATTAGGGCCGAACAAAACTCTGAATCTACTAGTTTGATTCGATTCCTCTTAGTTAAATACCCTATTGGGAACTAGAATCAAGAACCGATAGGTTCGATTTCGTTCTCAGTTATAGACTCAGAACTGAATAACTTAACCAGAATCGAAAATCCATAATTTTTTATATTGAATAAAGTAAATAATTTTATTTTTTTTTCTAAATAAATTTGTCGATTAACTAATTACATTATTAAATATAAGTGCACCAGGTTCCAACTCTCAAGAGCCAACCCAAATTGAGCCCAAAATAATTGTTCCTACAAATTTCAGTCCAAGTCCAACTTTACCTCACAATTCACTTTACACTCACTCATTCTGTCCAGCTATTACCCTCGTTTTCAGCCGTTCCCCTCTCACAAGCCACGAATTCATCATTTTTCCTCAAGATCCACACGGACCACACCATCAAAACCTATACTTTGCCGCATTATATCTTATTAGTCAGACAAGTTTATTTATGTTTGTTAATTATGGTTTTTCAATTATTTATTATATAGTTTTTTAGTGTGACAAGTCGATCAATAGATCATCAGTTTAGTGTGATTAGCACTTAGTGTCCCCACTTTTCACTGTTATTGTTTATCTTTAATTTTTAGCATGTTGACCCTTAATTACACATTTGATTGTGGAAAAACATCCTTCCAACTAATTCCATACAAAAATGAAGGGTATTTTTGTCCTAGAATATTTATGTTTCTCTTCCTCATTTGAACCCAATTTTCCCTCTATTTTTTTTCTTCTGAAATATAACCATCCGCAAAATGAGGAAAAGAAGGATCAAATGTTACAGCTGAAAAGTAACCCTCACCTTGTTTTCCTCCATGCTGATGGAGTGCATTGATAAATCTCTGGTACAGTTCTCAGGACCAATGGCACCTTTGCTTTCCCGTTGCTCGTTGTTGTACCCTACTGCTACTACATTTCGCTTTTAAAGTCAAACGNTGAAAAGTAACCCTCACCTTGTTTTCCTCCATGCTGATGGAGTGCATTGATAAATCTCTGGTACAGTTCTCAGGACCAATGGCACCTTTGCTTTCCCGTTGCTCGTTGTTGTACCCTACCGCTACTACATTTCGCTTTTAAAGTCAAACGTGATCCCATTTCACTAACATCTCCACCAGATGATTTCTTGTATCGCACAAATGCCCCTCCACCTGCTGCCAAAATTATGCATCTGCTATTGATACTCACTTCGGATGCCCTCTTATTGATACTACTATAATAAAAAAAAATTGATTTCTAAAAAAAATAATCAATTAAAAAAATCATAAAAAAGTATTCAAAATAAAAAGGTACCTAAGAACGTTACGGATTGAGGTTAGATCAAAGTCTTGATTTTTGCTAGAAAAATTATTTTCATAGAGCACTGGGTACTTCACAAAAGAAAGCTTGGATCTAATGTAAACCATCTTCGTGTTGTACGAATACCAAATTGGGTGTATCCTATATATATAATCTCAAGTCTTATATAAACCTCACGTGACAAGATACTTATTAGTTAACGTTAAACACATACAAACAATAAACGCACGGCTTATTCTCTAATGCCTTCAAAACGATTATCATTATATGCCATTATATGTGTCCACCGAGTAATTTAAAATTAATGTTTTAAATTGTTACTTGAAAAATAGTTGATTTTAAATCATGAAGGAAACCAACAAAAACCATATGGTTGCTTCGTAATTGGCCATTGCTGTAAGAAACGAAACTTGTTTTCTTTCATATCATTCGATCCCCGTGGTCCAGTTTAAGGATCTTAACAATGTGGATATCTAAAGTACTATTGGTATTTAGTGAAAATTCTTTCCTTTCCCATATGTGAATATTAAATTCAATGTTTGGACAACAAAAAAATATTTTCTTTTGATTTGACTCTGGGTTAATTATTTTTTTTTTGTAATCCATTTTTCCGTTAAATCTCATATCATCATTATACATGATTTACATGATAAAATATCCTTTTTCTCTATTCTTCTTCACAATCTATGCTTCAGTTGATATCATTTACATCGATAAGCACTACATACCCAGATGTATTAGATGATCAGGAAGGGTGATTAAAAAATCGTTGTTATATTAGGTTCTTTGCTTTAGTGTATGCCATTCAAGTAACTTATATTGCAAATTTGTAGATACATCTGTTTGTTTATTTATTTGATTGCTTCAACATTGGCCTTTGTTTAAAGAAACACGCTTGCTTTCTCTCCTATTGTTCGATCCCTTTGCGATTTAACAATGCAGTTATATAAAGTACTAATTATATTTAGTCCCATTTCTTCCTTTCCCATATGAGATAATAACATACAATGTTTTGGTGATAAAAAAGATTTGCTTTTGATTTGATGTCAGGATTCTGTGGGTGTATTATTTCTTTGGTAATGTGTTTCCATTAGATCTTATATCATCATTATAAATGATTTACATGATACAATATCCTCTAGTTTCTGTTGTGTTTCACAATCTATGATTTGCTTGCTATCATGTACATCGATAGGCACTACTTACACAGAAGGATGACTAGTGAATTTCTCGACTAGATCATTCCAGTGATGCAGCTTGGTAAATATGGGTCCAGCTATTCTGTGGGATTCCAATAATTGCAAAAAAGTTAGAGAAGAGACTGTAATAGTAGAATGTGCTTGAGTCGTGCGAACATCGTGCGCGTGTTGGGTTTTTGTTGTTCCCCAGGAAAAAAGTTTTTCAGAGAGTATAAGTATTAAAAATTCAATATTCTAGAAATTTCGAATGAGACAAAATATTATAATGAACATGCATCTATTGTCCACTCATTGTATGCACAATGCATGGGACCGACGTAACTTTTGTTGAGGCAATCGTTAAAATTTTTTTATGAGATGCATTTTTATGATTGCTACATGTCGAGTTAATAAATGATTAGTCAGTTTTCGTTAATGGTAGTGCAATTATATGAACATGCATTTATTGTCCACTAAACGGTAGGATCCTAATTTTATAAATTGATTTTTGTTCGTATGGTGGTCAAAAAATTTGAATGTAGACATTTTTACATTTTTACAATTTTATAAATTTGATTTCCCCTCTTTTTACTTTTCTATGTTAGTATTCATGATTGAGGTATGAGATTTTGACATTGCAATTGATTTTGGAGGAATGTTTGAAATTATTGGTTTTAATGTTTATGTTTGATTTCCTTTAAACCTTTTCACCCAAATGTGTGTTCCAATTGAAAATATGTACTATAAATATAAAAGTGCAGAGGATTACAACTCAGTTATGATTGATGGACACTTTATTTCCATTAGACACTTAAAAGAAAAAATATTCGAATCAAAGCATTTTGGTAAGGGTACTATTTTTGACCTCCTTCTCACTAACGACGAGACTAATGAAGGTTGGTTTGATTCTATA
Source organism: Fraxinus cuspidata (assembly GCA_903798385.1). Classification (NCBI taxonomy): domain Eukaryota; kingdom Viridiplantae; phylum Streptophyta; class Magnoliopsida; order Lamiales; family Oleaceae; genus Fraxinus; species Fraxinus cuspidata. The sequence continues at coordinate 6,721 of CAIGRP010120156.1, forward strand.
AGAAAAATTTAGACTTTTAAATCCTTAAACCAAATTATGGCTCGTGTTAATGTTTACATGTTCTCTGAGTATCATCACAGGCCTCTGTTTTATTGTATTTTTAAATTATACTAGTGGAGCATCGTATTTTTTGAAAGTGAATTTTTTCTTTTACAATGACAATCTATTTTAGAACATGGAAACATTTAATTATGTAGACTAAATAATGTGTTACACACACACATATATATATATATATATAAGCAAAGGGAATTTTTTAAAATGGATTTTGATCCAATAAAAGCCATTTAGCACTGTCTCATTTTTTCCCTCTCGTTTTCTTATATAAGCAAAGGGACATACCACAAATGAAGGAACTCATGCTGTTAAAAACTCTAGGTTGCAAATGTTGACCACTAGGTTTGAAGAGATTAGGGTAAAAGACAATGAGACATTTGATGAATTCTATGCGAGTTTAAATGACATAGTTTATTTTATTTTCAACCTAGGTGAGAAAATACTAGAGTCAAAAATTGTTAGGAAAATCCATATATCTTTACCTAAGCGATTTAGGCCTAAAATCACTGCTATTGAGGAGAGTAAGGATATAGACTTTATTAAGGTGGAAGAGCTGGTTGGAAAGAGCTGGTTGGATCTCTCCAAACTCATGAACTAACATTAGCTAAACCCACAAATGATAAGCCATTGGCCTTAACTACTATGAGAAAGAGTCATAGAGAGTCCTCATATTCAAATTCTCCTAATAAAAAGGAGTTAGCATACTTTGTTAAAAGATTCAGAAAAATATTTAGGAATAAAAAAACCTGAAGAGAAGCATAGAAGTGGTCCTAGTGGGCTTACGAAGAGTTCTAAACTATAAGATGTCATAATTACAGAGAGTTTGGCCACGTTAGGAGTGAGTATCTTAGCAGTAGTAAAAATCTGGATAATGCTATAAATGCTACTCTCACTGACGACGAGTCTAGCTCGGACAATCAAAATGAGAAATCCACTCGCGAGGAAAGTGGAAAATATATTGTCTTTACTGCTAGAATTAGTAATTGGTCTAATAAGGAGAGTCAGAAAGCTGAAAGCATAAGTAGTAGTGAGGATTCAGAGGAAGATTATGACATTGAGGGAGATATTCATGAGGTTTATGATAGAATCTATGATGAAAGCATTAAGATTCTAACTAAAAATAAAGCCTTAAGTACGAGAGTCAAGGAACTTGAGTTGGAGAAAGAAAACTTTCAGCGTACATTCAGGAATCTACCTCTACCCTGAGTGAGTTGAAATCCATAAATGAATCCTTAGATACTCAGGTCAAGAATCTCACAAGCGATCTTGAGAAGACCTCTAGGAGAGCTACTGGCTGACCATTGAAAATGAAACCTTAGAAATCCAGGTTAAAAATCTTCTGAGTGATTTAGAGCATTCCAAGTCTCAACTTCTTACCTTTTCTAGTGGTTCAATGAAACTAGATAGCATTCTGGGAATGGGCAAGTACGTTGGTAATAAGTGAGGTCTAGGATATAAAGAGAAAGATAGTAATAGTGCAAGTACATCCAAGACCACGTTTGTCCCTAGTACTGACCAGCTTAAATATGTGCCTAAGCTTTAACCTAATAATAAGGGATATGTAGGACAGAAGCGTACTAGGTAGCATAGGACCCGCCAACCTAGGAATAAACGTCAATGATCACATACCTTGGATCCTATGGTTATCCCTACATGTTTCCACTATGGTGAGTTAGGCCATATAAGGCCTAGGTGTCATGAGTTAGGACATATAAGATCTAGGTATCATCATTCCTGAACAGAAATAGAAATCCAAACTTAAATAGAAATAAGAATTAGGATTATGTTGGTTAGATTGACTTCATTACTAATCAGGGAAGTAAATTGACCAAGTTAATGACACAAATGACCGAAAATATTCCTGTCACTAGGTAAATTTGGATAAAGAAAAGTGATCTGAAAAATTTTGAAATAGATCGCGGTGTTCTTAAAGATAAGAGAATTTGCATACCTAAGATTATGTATTTTTTATGCATGCTCATATTTTATCATTGCGTGTCATTGATTTATGCATGCATCACATTTGTTTATTTGTTTTCTTGGTAAAAATCTCATGCATTTTTTTTTGTGCTTGGTGCATTCATGTTTTAAATTAAAATAACCAAAAAAATTGAAAATTTGAATAATAAAATTCAGGAAATTCTTTATAGTATATTGTATTTAATACTTGAATTTGCTTGGTGTGATCAAGTATGAGTTTAGTTAATGAGCTGTAGCATAATTTTTATTACTTTCTTAGGTTATTATGGAGTAATTTGTATTGGCGTCTTCATGTACAATCTGCGATGTACACACTATGATATTGTTACTGGGACCCTACCGCATGTGTGAGAGTTGGAATGTCAGTCGCATATTAATAAATGTGACTTTGAACATGAATTGACCTTAATAAACCTAAGCTCAAATTTATCCCCTGTAATAAGAAAGCTCAATATCTTATATTCTTTTTCGGGGCCTATTTGACTCGAGCAATTAAACCTGCGGGGGTGCCTATATTCAACTGACTTGGGTTAGCCGGGCCTAAAGTTTGTTATAGGTGTTATCTTAGTCGCATAATGGAGAATACACTTAAGATGTGGAAAAATAATAAGAATGAACTTAAATTTTTTTTGAAACATATGAAAAATATATGTACATAAAGTTAGGGGAAAAAAGAAAATATCAATACAAAGTGAGCTTTTATTTAAATGTTCTAATGTACTTTAAATGATTTGACTTTCATAAGTAGAGGAATATACTTATTGACAGTGATGTTCAGTATGTTCTTTCTCACAAAGTTAAGGTTTGGAGTCTTACTTACAAATGATTAGTGACACTTTACACCATCATAATTTGAACTGAGTATGTGGGAAGGTTTACAAATCATTGATTATTCTTGTGCATGCTAAAGTTTTTTTTAATTATCCATCCCTTCGTCATTTGTAAGAAAAAGGATAAGATTTTGAAGATTTGAGTTGGAATTTGGAAGAATAGATTTTTGAAGTAAAATAAATTGATGGGGAGATTATTTGATTGCATTGCATTCCATACCATATCTACATAACCACTTGAGTTTTTGATTTTTTGTGATGCAAATGTGTTTGTTGGTGTTTGGATTAACAACTCAAATCTATTGGAAGTTTATTAAGTTTGACCTTACGTGGGGAATATACAATTAACAAGCAATAAGTCACTTTTTAATTGTTTCTAGATGATTAGTCAATCAATTCAATTATCCTATATTGGATTGCCGCAGTTTATATGGAAAAATAATAAATAACACCAATATTGTTGATGGAGAAACCTAACAAGGTAAAAACTTCGGGACCAAGCCAGTTACCTCTACTGTAGACAATACATATTTACAATAAGATGCTGCCTAACCAACTCCACTAGACTTCACGATCTAATTCCTATAACCTCCAAGATCAGTCGAAACTCACCAGCTCCCAATCTTCCGCAATTGTCACTTCCAAGTGGAATTTCAAGATCACCTCATCCTTGTGCTTTTCTAGTGCTTGTAGTCCAACCTCTTTCAACCTCCAGCAGCCTCTGAAATTCAACTGAGGAAGTACCTTCCTAAGGGTGTTTAGGAAGTAAGTGTTTGAAAAATTGGTCTGTTTCGGTCAATAATAGTACACGTACAATGAACACACACTTTCATCTAGGATCCACATTTTATATGTTGACTTTTGTTCATATGGTGCAAAAAATTCTGAATTTTAACATTTTTATAATTGTCACATGACTATTTAAAAGGGTTTGGCTTGGTTTTCCTTATAGACAGTGCAACTATAAAGGCCAATCGATCTTGCCTTCTATCGACCACGACACCAACACCACTTGATTAAACGACAACCATGCCCTTCATATTAATACTCGTCGTATCCCACAAAGCTCTTTCTAATTACTCCCACAAATAGTTTTCACTCCTCTCGCTGCCCTTTTCACTTTCTTTCTATGTACCCATCGACTTTATATCTACAAATTTTTACTACAAATTCAAACTATCTTTGCATGGCTCATGTGTTCTCAATCTTACCATCTGAACTAAAATATTTCAATTTGTAAAATCGAGAAAATACAATTAAAGTCCTATAGAATCTGTGTACATTTGTATATATAGAGTTGTAATCAAATATGATGATGGTGTCTACATCAGAGCTCAGTCATGATCTTCCTAGTACCCTATTACATTATTTTACCAATCTCCAGTCTCATCACAGTAGGAATTTCGAGTCTTTGAACATGGAGGAAAAGTAACATGAGAAACCCATAAGAATAACCCTAATGGGAATAGATCAATAACCGCAAGGCATGATGCTCATGGCACAATGAGGGTGTTTTGGCGAGTAGGCTTACATATGGTAGTAAATGTTAGTTAAGAAATTACCTCTCAATGTTGAATCCTTGTCAGAGTATAGAGTTTGAGCCTTTTCCAACAAGAAAAACTAGAAAAGGCTAAACTCTGACCAAGAAACACGTTTTCACATGCGCAAACACACATTAAGAAAATGGAAAAATTATTTTGACATACGGAAATGTAAATAACAAAATACTAAAAACTCACCGGCTAAAATCACTTCAATTTTCGAGAAATGAGAAAATTTCGAATTTCACTTCTAAAAACACATCTAAACTTCTACAGAAAGAAAGAAAAATGACTCAGCACAAGTGTTATATGGTTTTTTAGAAAAGAAATAAATTGTCTTCAAGCGAAGCTTGTAGAGACAACATTGGGAGAACGAAAATGAAAACATAGAAGAAAAAAAGGAGAAGTATGGATGGTGGAGTAGAGATATGGGTGGTTCTGAGAAGAGAATGGAGATGATAGTTGCGTTAAGTGTACCTTCAGAGAGATGGGTGTTGCGTGTAGAAACCTATTTTTTATATGCAATATGATGTCATTTTTGCACCCCAAAATTTAATATAAAATTTATATGTGGACATCGGCATGACATAGGAGTGACACGTTATGAATATTAACAAAAACATGGATGAACAGTAGAAATCAACTTTCCTCTTTTTAATATTGAAGGAAATAGTAAAACTATGAACCATCTAGGATATGATCATTGAACTTTCTTCCATGTAGTTTTAATGCAAACAGTTCGCTACCACCTCTTTCATGCTAGTATTGAAAGCCAACTAATTCGTGATTATATATTGTGAATAAAGCTAGTCAATTAACTTATGGTTCTTAGATTTGTGTCTTCTAGTGTGGCTAGGCACAAGGTAAAGAGCGTAGGCTTTATTGATGTTTATGGTTTTGTCATTAGTTCTCATATGTGATTTTTTATTCTTGGACTATAATACATAGTCGACAAGAAATGAATATTGATTTTTATGGTTTTGTCATTTGTTCTCCTATGTCATTTTTTATTCTTGGACTATATTACATAGTCAACAAGAAATGAAGATTGTTAAGAATCAACTGCATAATTGGAAGGGATGGGAGATCAATGGTTTGGTGGCATATATCGAGAATGATGTATTTGACAATATTTATAATGATATAATTATATTGCATTTTTAAAGTATGAAAACACATAAGCTACAATTGTACTAATGTATTGACTTATTTTGATTAATGTTATTTTATTTTTTTTAAAAAAATTGCATTCAAATTTTCGATCCTGCGGTAGAAAATATCCGCCACTATGTTCATGTGTAGTGCATTGCTAGTTCAAAACGAAAACGTTATTGAGGGAGTATATGCATTAAAAAATCAATGTTCTGCAAAAATTTCTAATGACGACAACTTCAAAAGTGTTTTGTCTTTTGTGTCTTCAAATGTACAACTATAATGAACACGCATTTATTGTTTACCCAATGCATGGAATCAATATCCTTTTAAATCAACTTTTGTCTAGTCGAGTATTCAAAAATATCAAACAATACATGTTTTGATGATCTACATTGTTATTTGAAAAGAAGTTGGTTGGTTTTCATCGACAGTGAAATAATAAACACACTCATGTGTTGTACACCAAAGTATGGGACTCGCGTAACTTTTGATTGGACAATTAATCAAATTGAAAATGAGATTTGTTTATATGAGTGTTATGTGACTATTTAAAAAAAATGGTCAGTTCCATCATTAATAGTACACATACAATGAACACGCACTTTTATCCAGGATCCACATTTTATATGTTGACTTTTGTTCATACGGTGTTAAAAATACTGAATTTAAATTTTTTTACAATTGTCACATGACTATCTATAAGGGTTTGACCGGGTATACAGAGACAAGCAACTATAAAGGCCAATTGATCTCGCCTTCTACCCACCACAACTTCAACATCACTTTACCAAAATGACAATTATGCCCATCATATTAATACTCGTCATATCCCAAAAAGCTCTTTTTACTTACTCCAGCAAACAGCTTTTTATGAGCTCTCCCACCCTATCTCTCTCTGCCCATTTTCTCTTTCTTTCTCTCTATAAGCCGTCTTTATATCTTCAAACTTCTACCATAAATTCAAACTATTTTTCCAAGACTCATGTGCTCTAAATTTTACTATCTGAACTAAAGTATTTCAATTTTTAAAACTGAGAAACGTTGACCTATGGTTGATTTCATACTTCAAGATGAATCTAAGCTCAAAAGTCGTTCAATTTCCTTTAGAAATTATGACCCTCACCTTGCTTTCCTCCCAGCTGATGGAGTGCACTGACAAATCTCTGGTGGAGTTACGAAGACCAATAGTACCTTTGCTTTCACGGTGCGCTGCTGTACCCTACTGCCACTACATTTCACTTTTAAACTCGAACATGATCCCATTGCGCTCACATCTCCACCGGATGATTTCTTGTAGGGCACAAAACTCCATCCCCCAGTAGCCAAATTTATATATCTGCTGTTGATACTAAGTTCAGATTCCTTCTTCTTGATACTTCTACAATAAAAAACATTGATTTCGAACAAAAATAATCAATTAAAAAAATCATAAAAAGTATTTAAAATAAAAAAAAGTTTTTAAGAACGTTATGGATTGAGGTTAGACCAGAGTCTTGATTTTTGCTTGCAAAATTATTTTCATACGGCACTTGGTGCTCCATAAAAGAAAGCCTAGATCTAATGAAAACCATCTTCGTGTTGAAAGGCATAACTTATCAATATCAAATTTGGTGTAGCCTATATATATATATATATATATTGAAGTCTTGTATGAACCCTCATGTGACAAGATACTTATTAGTTAGCATTAAACACATACAAACAATATTGGAATGACTTAATCTGTAATGTCTTGAAAATAATTATCATTATATGTGTGTGTGTGTGTCGCCCGAGTAATTTAAAATTAATGCTTTAAATCGTTACTTGCAATGAAACTTGTTTTCTTTCCTATCTTTCGATCCCCATGGTCAAGTTAAGAGATATTAACTAAGTGGATATCTAAACTACTCTTGGTATTTTGTCAAAATTCTTTCCTTTCCAATATGAGAATATTACATGTAATGTTTGGGCAACAAAAAAAGATTTGCTTTCTGTTAAATCTCATATTATCATTATACATGATTTACATGATAAAATATCCCTTTGTTTCTGATGGTCCTCTCAATCTATGTTTCTTTTGGTGTCATTTACATCGATATGCACTACATACCGAGATGTATTAGATGATCTAGGCAAGGGTGATTAAGAAATTATTTTTTGTAATAGGTTCTTTGTTTTAGTGTATGCCATTCAAGGAACTTATTTTGCAAATTTGTAGATGCAAATGTTTGTTTATTTCTTTGGTTGCTTCGCCATTGGCCATTGTATAAAGGAACACACTTGTTTTCTCTCCTATTGTTCCATCCTTTTGGTTCTATATTTTGGCGATAAAAAAAAAAGATTTGATTATGATTTGATGTCTGGATTTCTTCGGTAATGTGCTTTCATTAGATCTTATATTATCATTATACATGATACAATATCCTCTAGTTTTTGTTGTGCTTCACAATCTATGCTTTACTTGCTATTATGTACATCGATAGGCACTACTTACACAGAATTATTTGACGCTCAAGGAAAAGATGATTTGTGAATTTCTGGACTAGATCATTCAAATGATGCAGCTTGGAGGATGTGAGTCCAGCAATTTTGTGGGATTCCAATAATTGGAAAAAAGTAAGAGAAGAGACGAAAAGGGTAGCACTTGCATGCGTCGTGCAAACATCGTGCATGTGTTGGCATTCGTTGTTACAGAGGAAAAAAGTTATTGTGAGAGTATAAATATTACAAATTCAATGTTCTACAAATTTTGAATGAGACTCAATTTTATGATTCTTACGCTATTTAAAAGGATTTGATCGGTTTGCATCCATGGAATCTATACTGAACTTGCATTTTTCGGAAGTGTTACATGATTATTTAAACACAATTTGGTCGGTTTCCATCATGGACAGCAAAACTATAATGTATATGCATTTATTGTTCACCCAATGCATGAGACCCATGGTCCTATAAATTGACTTTTGTTCAGCCTACTATTCAAAAATGTCAAATAAAACAGATTTTGATGAGTGTACATTATTCTTTAAAAAGAACTCGGTTTGCTTTCATAACTATACAGGTAATTATAATGAACATGAATTTATTGTATGCACAATTTATGGGACCAACATAACTTTTGTTGAGATGGTCGTTCAGATTTCTAATGAGATGAATTTTTATGAGTGTTACATGTCTAGTTAACAGACAATTGGTCAGTTTTCGTTAAGGATAGTGCACATGCATTTATTGTACGCGAAACGGTAGGACCCAAATTTTATTGATTTTTGTTCATATGGCAGTCAAAAAAAATTGAATTTAGACATTCTTACAGTTTAACAAATTTATAAATTTGATTTTCTCACCTTTCACTTTTCTATATTATTATTCATGATTGAGGTATTAGATTCTGATGTTGCAATTGATTATGGAGGAATGTTTGAAATTACAGGTTTTAATTCCTTTTTCCTTTAAACTTTTTCACCCAAATCTATGCATCAATTGAAAATATGTTATATTAATTTAAAAGTGCTGCAAAGGATTACGTTTTGGTTATGATTGATGGGCACTTTATTTCCATTAAATACTTGAGGGAGAAAATATCTAAGCATTTTGGCAAGGGTACTGATTTTGACCTCCTTACCACTAATGCCCAGACTAATGAAGGTTGGTTTGATTCTATAAGAATATTTTTTTAGACTTTTATATCCTTAAAACAAATTCTGGACTCGTTAATAGTTACGATTCCACTTATTGTCATTACTGCCCTCAGTTTTATTGTATTTTAACTTATAATAGTAAAACAGTGAACCATCTATGTTATGATCATTGAACTTTCTTCTATGTAGTTTTGAATGCAAACTGTTTCTCTACCTCTTTTATGCTATTATTGAAATCCAACTAAATGTTGATTATATATTGTGAATAAAGATAGTCATTTAACTTAGGGTTCTTAGATCTGTGTCCTCTAGCGTGGTTAGGCACAAGGTAAAGAGTGTAGGCTTTATTGATGTTTATGGTTTTGTAATTAGTTCTCTATATGATTTTTTATTCTTAGATTGTATTACATTGTCAAAAAGATATTAAGATTGTCACGGATCGATTGCATAATCCGATGGGAGATAATAGTTTGGTGGCATATATTGAAAGCGATGTATTTGACAATACTTATAATACTGTAGTTATATGACATTTTAAAGTATTAAAATGCGTAGACTACAACTATTGACTTATTTTCATTAATATTATGTTATTTTTAAAAAATTACATTTAAATTTTTGATCTCACAATAGAAAATGTCTGCCTCCGCCACTGTGTGCATGTGTTGTGCATTCCTATTTCAAGATAAAAAGGTTATTGAGAGTGTATATATATGCACTAAAAAATTGATGTTCAGCGAAAAATTCGAATGAGACAATTTACCCACTTCATGGGAATCCACGTTTTATTAAATTAAATTTTGCCTAGTTGGGTTATCAAAAATATCAAACAAAACATGTTTTGATGATCTACATTATTATTTAAAAAGAATTTTGGCTGGTTTTCATCACTGACAATCCAAATAAAGAATTTTATTCCCAGAAAATATGTGGACAGCCGTATATACATAGTTGTTGTCATCAAATGTGATGATGGTGTCTACATCACAGCCTAGTCACGATCTTCCTAGTACCCTATTACATTATTTTACCAATCTCCAATCTCATCAAAGCCGAACTTTGAAGTCCATGAACATGGAGGAAATTCTCAAGAGTATTCACTCTGATTCAGAGTGTTTTGCTTTGGATATAATGGGTTTACTGGTTTTCGAGTTTCGAGTTGGTGCAGGAGAGTATTGAAGATGAGAAATAATTGAGAGGATTACAAGAAAAATCAAAAAACCAAATCAATCTTCCTAGATATGGAGATAACATGCTTCAATTTCGCAAAGCTAGCAAGAGGAAAGTATTTATTAAAGACTTTCTAGACTAGATCATTCTAGTGAGCTTTTTAGAGGATGAGTCCAGCCATTTTCTTTGATTTGGGTATGATTTTCTTTAAATTGGAAAATTTTTAAAACGAGGCACAATTAGAAGCCCATCCATGGTTCATTACATTGTACACGTGTTGTGCATTTGTTGTTGAAGAGGAAAAATGTTATTGAGAGTATATATATATATATGAAAGAATCAAAGTCGTTGGAAGAAACGGCTCTTGTTTTCCTTCTCATAGTTCGATCGCACTATGATTTCATTTTGCATTATTAAAAACTAGAGAGAGGCAAAACTCGTGAACCGACCCAATCCGTATTCTTACTTAAATACTTAATTGGTACTAGAATAAGAATCGATAGGTTTGATTCCATTATCGGTTCTAGATTAGGAACCGAATAACCTAATAACAATCGAATCTCCCTAATATTTTTCATATTGAATATGCTAAATTACTTTTTTTTTCTAAAAAAATTGTCAATTAAAAAAAATCAACATTCAACAAAAATTTTGAGTAAGACTACTTCAAAAGTCTTTTGTCTTTTGTGTCGTCATATGTAAAACTGTGATGAACACGCATTTATTGTTTACCCAATGCGTGGGATCCACTTTCCTTTAAATCTACTTTTGTCTGTTGTGCACCAAAGTGTGGGACCAACGTATCCTTTGTTTTGAGAGGTAATAAAATTTCAAATGAGATGCATTTTTA
>CAIGRP010120164.1:0-10464 GCA_903798385.1 Fraxinus cuspidata
GAAGGTTGTGATGTAATTTCTCGATTTCAAATTAGAGAACTCCGAGTCATAAATTTTTCCAAATGTGGTAGCCTTTTTTTAATATTTTAAACTCTATTTGGTAAAACATTATGATTTAATTTGGGCCTACCAATTATTGCCCTTTTCTCCTTTTTTTTTGTTATTTTCCTCTTTTCAGACTCAAAATTATCAAAGCTTGTTTGCTCTTGTTATTAATTAGATTGTCGTTTTATCTTTATGTAAATACATGGCTCCTTAGAGCCTAAATGGATTGTTCCACAGACGGACATTGTCAAGAGTAAACCCAATCTGCTCACAGTGGCTACGCTCAATCATAGCATCCCACAATCTCCACTCTGCAATACTTGAAAATAATCTTATCAGGTAATCCACAGGAGCAGTAGGGTAAACATTCGAAGGGATCGAACAAGATCTTAGATTTTATTTACCTTTCTTTAATGTTGTCCAATGCTGTGCAGTTCATCTCATCGAAACAGGCCATTAAAAGATGGTGAATTCACCGCCATATGACCGACAGATGATTCCGGCTTTATGTATGCGAGTTGCAGACTACAATTTGAACTAAGGGTGGATTTTTTTTTTGGGTTGGCTCAGAATCACGATCCTTTATCCTGCCCATTGTAGCATGTGTGTTGTCTAGGGCATAAGGAGCATGATGACTTACATCATCCTCACCTTCGTCCAACTTAACATTGACAGTCTGTTCAGGTTTCCAAACTCAAAGCATCCAAAGTACAGTAGTAGACAATTTTGTAGAAGAAGTTATGTTCTTGTCTTGTACCAAGCACAAACTTGGAAACACCCAGTTTGTTATTTTCTGCATTTTTGATACAGACTGCAGAAGAATATTAGCCATAAAAACCCAAGAAAATCCACTGTCGTACAGACCAGACCTGACTACATTAATGACATGTTTTAACCGGGTGAAATGCCAATAATGGAGACTGTCACAAGCACATACCATTTGCCTGAGAATTCTTCATCACATATATATGTTTTTCAGGTAAAAAAAAAATGAATTCTGATTTAAACAATCCAAGAGTCAATAGGTTGGATGGAAGTCCCATCATGTGCAGTAGTGATTAACGATACAACAACGTTAAAGCTGACGGTTCAGCGGGAGAGAACCCCAGTGATTATAAATCGATAAAACAAATCTCGACTTAACAACTATGAAACACAATTGGAGACATAGTGGTGATGAGGCAAAATTCCAGTTTTTGTTGCAGCATATATTTTTCTAAGGGGGATTGGTGGTTACTTCGATATTTTTTCATTTGTGTCGGCAGAAAACTAAAACAAAATCACTGTTTGTAGCATGTCTTTTCTTCTTCCTGTGTTGTTTTACAAGCTGTAAAGCTGCTCGGATGAGAGCATAAACTGGTGATGCTTTCAATTACTCGACTTTCACCATCTAGAATGCGACATTCGAGCTGCTTCGCCAAACATTAGAACACTTGACCAAAATACCACTCTGAATATTCCTTAAATGTCACAAATATTCACGGAATGTGAAAAGTAGATGATTCAGGAAGAAATCGAAGAATATCTCGAGAATCTTATGGCTGTAAAGCTCTTTTAGGGCCGTTTGGACCAGATTAAAATCTGATTTTAATCTAAATCAAAATCAAACAATCAATATTAACATCTTTCATAGGTCCCACATCTTTTCAACCACACATTTCAAAAACTGTTATTACAATCCACTAAAAATCTAATTTTAATCTCCATCAAATACCCTCTGAAGCATTCAAGTCATCAGAGGAAATATGGTGAAATATGTTAACAAAGACAATCCTTATACCATGTCCTCTGAGTAGACTATGTCACACATTATATACAGCAATTTTGCCATATTCTCTAGCAGATTTTCCCAAAAAGCCATGAGCTGTTGCTCACAAAGGTTTAAAAGAAGTCATACCAGTCTTCTCAACAACAGTGGTAATTCAATTATAGATAAGAAATGAGCAATCAATCTATCGAGTTCCTGCAAAGCATCACTGATTTGAACAAGAACGATTACAAACCACAAACAATCTCAATTGCTTCTTATCATCAAGGCCTCAAATCAAATCAAGTCGATTTTGATATGATCATGCGTGTCCATACTGAACTGCAATTGCTCCCACAGATTTGTAAATAACATCCAAAAATTATCAAATGAAAAAGGAAATATCTGGTACATTGTTCCTAGTTTCTTAAATGAATTCTAAAGTTCTAACAAGACTAGGGACACGTCACAGTAACAGAAGCTCAAATGATGAATAAATGTTAATATTACAAGTACAGTTTAATCAATTGGGGCCAATCAAAACTTTTCTTGCGGCCAAAGTAATCCTGTAAACATGGAGTTGTGCGAGGGATAAAAGAATAGCTCCCAAACTCTCGTTGTCTGCTAGTCCCGCCTTGACACTGTACTGGCTTTTCACTGCACTAAAGTCGAGTTTCCTACCCAATATTGTTTAACTGCAACAAGTATTTTCTCTGGAACAAGAGGACCGTCCTCGTGATCTACCAACTTTGAGTCATATCTCATACCTCCTATAATCTTCTTCACCTTGATAAGCACATCCACTTCATCTCGGAAGATAATTGCACCTTCTGGCCGCAGTATACGGTCCATCTCCAGAAGAATATCTTCAAAGTTACACCTGTATCAAGTTGATCAAAGTTAAAGGTCACAATTTATCCCCATCTATTTTAAATCAACTGCCTATCTCCTTCGGGGGAACTGAAACCAACATTGCAAGGAAAGTAGAAGTCTTTAGGATCTGTTTTCTTTACCATTTTCAAGTCGTTTTCTGTTTTCGATTTTCCAAAATAGTGAAAATGTGTTCTCTTTCCTATTTTCGAAAACGCGTTTTTGAAAACAAGTTAAAAATTTATAAAGGAAGCCCAAAACGACAAATTTGTCAACAATCTAAAATTTCAGTTATAATCAAGCTAAAATTTGGTGTGTTCAGTTATAATCAAGCTAAAATTTTCAAAACGCATTTTGGGTATTTTCAAAATAATTTTTTCAAAACGCCAAAAAGAACACATTTTTCAACAATCTCAAAATGAACACTCAAAACACAAAACCCAAAATGAATTCAAAACTCGAAACACAAAACTGAAACACAAAGAGAACAGCCCCTTAGTTTTTCAGTAGGTACTTAGAATGGGTATCTACAGAATATATCACCTTCGCACCATATACATGAACTTTTTCGGTGAATCAAGTTTCAGATTTATTAATATAAAGGCTTGCTCGAACGTGAATCCACGGAAAGAGACCCCTAATCTCTATCAAGCATCCAGATCTCAATTGAACGCAGATTGTCACATAAAGGTAATACTTACTTATTTTTGTACAAGCTAAAAACTCCATTAGCATGGATGAGGTCGTACGTCCTTGGATATGTAGAGAATGCTTCACACCTAAATCAGAAAGATTACAATGAGCAAAAGGACAGGACTTCTATTTTCAAGTCTTAAGCGTAAACTATAAAATCAAACATTAAAGCTAAACCAGAAGAATTATGCTCAAAACTGATTGAGCCTGTAAAATATACACTACAAAGTCATGCTTGAAAATAAATGCATGAGGTAATTATTTTATCCCAAGTATTTCAAATACACATAATAATACTGCGCTGGCCTATCACAGGTCCTATCAACGAGTTTCTGTGATATTAGGGCAATCCATATGGAAAGCTCAACTGGACAACAAGTGAACACATCATTTGGACATGTTGCCGACACTCCGGGAGATGCATTGTAGACATGCCAAAAAAACAAAAAAGAAAAAATTACTTTCAGTACTTTTCTGAAAAATTAAGTGTCGGCATATCCGTTCTCGTGTCATGTCTGACACTAGTGTCCATGTTAGTAATTCCTAGGTTATAAACTTCAAATATTGAGTGACAAAGTGAATTGAGGGAAAGACACTATATCATACAATTATAGAGACTAGAAACTGTGAGGACAAAGAAAGTCATACCAGTCGTGATAAATACCAATAAGTCCCCTTTCATAAATAACACCCAGGGTATTCTTCTCTGCGATAGTGGGCATAACGTTCATAACCCACAATTTGGGAGATTGCAGGGCAGCAGCAAATCCTCCCAATCCAGCATTCATATCCATAATGTTGCGGTACCTTCCCGTGTCAATGATTTTGTTGATCTTTTTATATGCACTCACATGTTTTTTCCATTTCTTGTTGTCCTCCAGATATTCCTCAACAGAGACAGATACGGACCCACTAGCAATTCTAGGGGGAACAGCATATAGCCTCTCAGGGAATGGCTTGACATCCACACTAGAATCTTCATCTCTGTTGGAATTGTTATACGGAGTAACACATGGCTCCAGTTTCTTGTACCTAATATGCCAAAAAGACAGCACATAAATGATTCAGTTTTGGAACTTTGTTCCTACAAAAAAAAAAAAAATGCAACTTGAGGCACTTTATGGAGTGTGTTACATATCCATAATGCAGCTGCTATACATAAAAAACTTCTAGTTTCCTTACATATCAAAAACCACGAGAGTGCTTATGCACACTCATGCAAGGTAACTGCTTACCAGACATCATCAGGGTCTTCTGCTTTACAAAATGTAGCTCCAGAATTTTCTTGAGCAGAACGACATGAATCAGCATCCACTCTCTTCTGCCATATTGCAATTTCACCCTTCTCAGACTTCTTCTCCCAGCAGAGAAGTTTAGCAATCTCTTCGATCTTCCTTTGTTCTTCCTGAAGTTCCTCCTCAGGACGTTGCCATGCTCTGTAGTTAGTCTTCCAATTGACGGGAGGGCCTGACAGGACCCAGTAGCCACCAGGTCTAAGAACCCGATCAACTTCCTTCATGTACATTCCATCTGCAATGAAAGGGAACAAAATATTAATGCATGACAAGCTGTTCAGCAGAAATAATTTTAGTAAATGCAAAATGATATATAGCTGGATAGGGTTTCACAAGGATAGGAATATGCAGGTTCATATTATGGAATTTGATTAACCGCTATGAATTGCAATTATATAATATACAGTTTGGTTTGTCTACAGAAGATTCACAGAACAAGATAAATTAAGATTTAATTCTTACCATTTGCTCCCCAAGGAATTAGACACCGAGAACAGTGCGCCATATCAAAAGCTCTAGATGGGTATGGCATCTTTACAGTTCCAAGAACACCAATAACAGCAGGTACTCCCCTTTCAAGAGCAAATTGAACCTGGGCTTCATGGGAATCTCTTGGCGCAAACGACATTGCTATAACATTCCTCTTCCAAAGATATGCACCCCAACTTGCAACCTAACACAATAACCCAAAGTTCAGAACAGATAGATTACCTGAAGATTGGAAAAAGGATTTTGAAGAGACATAAAAAGAAGTATATTAGTTATTCAAGAGAGTTCTGCAGCACTCATCGTACCCCACAACCGGTGTCCAATGCAGTTCGAACAATTCCATTTTCAATTGGTATTACTGAACCAAGCTGGTCAATGTATTTATCAGCCCCTTGAGGAAATTGTGTTCCTCCACCAGGGAACCTGAACACATTGCCCTCATACTGAATCCAGTTCTGAATAGCCTTCTCTACTGTCAAGCTCTTATATGGTGCATTGGCATAGGGAACATAATCACGACTCTTAGGCCATGGAAATGGGGTAACATAACCTTTAGGTGCTGGAATAAGGCAGTGCAACTTCTCTTCTTGAGGGGGGCAATGTCTCTCACGGTAGTTCATATTGTCCCTCGGAAACGTCATAGCACACCTTTGATCTTGGCAAGGAGTGTAATCCGTGTAGCGAGAAGTGCATGGCTTATACACTTTCACTTTTGAATCAGAATCGTCAATGGTTCCGGCTTCACCACCATGACGCGACTCAAAATTGAGATTTGGGAGGGTATTGCAGTTTTCTCCACTCTTGGTCATCTCCAATGCTATGCTGTCTCCTTTCCCGAACCCACTTCTCTGCCATACTCCCAGTAAGTAGAAGAAACAGCATAAACCAGCTATTATAAGAATTGACACAGAACTCCTAGTTCTACTGTCTCCCGAATTGAATTTGTTCGCCATCACAGCCCTGAAACATTTATTACTCATTTTTTTAGTAGAGATACAAGAAATTGCAATATGAATTTGCTCTTTTGTACTACTTTTTGTTAAACTATCTGTCGCGTGTAAATGTATGATAATGCAACAACGCAAATGGTATGCACGTGCACATTAAGCGTTATCCCAGATCAATATCAAATTCAAGAAAATAAATGGTCCATCAAACTGATCTCCATTTGCAGAAGATTAGACTCTTTACTATCTGATCTCCATTTGCTCTTAAGGCTAACTCCAAATCTTGGAAACAATATACATTAGCAAATATTACAGTTAAGACAAGCACTAGAAAAATCAAAAAACTGAAAACACAAATGTCTATTTCAAGAGTGAAACCCCTCTAGTAAAGTCATCAGGAAGATTAATCAAACTGAATTCAGCAGATCTAGATGTTAAGTGAGACATCAATAATTCATATTTCCTCATTTAACTTCAAACAACATTAAAATTCAACTAAAACCCGGATCAAGAGAGCACGGCATACACAACAAGATAGATTAACTAACCGATGGGGAAAGATGGGCAAAATAGCAAACAAACTTAAGAAAGCCCCAATTTTTCTGACTTTAACTATTAATTAACTCTCAAATCAAGCATGAGATTGCTTCAAATGTGACTAAAAGGCTGATACTTTAACAGGCAATAAAGATTATGAGGTTGAAACAGCACTGAATAGCTAAGCACTTAGTGTCATCCAAAAAAGGTTCGAAGAAAACGATTTAATTATAAGATCAAGATTTTCTTTATATCAGTACATAAATCGTGAAAAATTCGAAACTAAACTACATTTCCATAAATTTCATTGACTTAACCAAAAAAGAAAAGCATTAACTGATTTAAACAATACGCTAAATCTATTAAAAAAATTTAATTTAACATAATAAATGAAAAACTAAATCTCGTACCAAAAACATCAGTTGATGCGAACACAGATTCAACGATCCGGAAAGCCCGTATCTTTACGCTTTTCTTTCGCTGCAAACCCACTGAAAATAATGCTAAAAGAGAAAGATTAACAGAGATTTGGACGAGAGAATGCCCAATAGAAACTATCTATATGCTAAATTTGACCATAAAAAATCTCTCTCAATCGAAGAGTTAAAATATATATCTCTTAGATGTTTTATCTTTGCTTCTATAGATCGACCATAAATGTCTCTCTCTCTCTCTCTCTCAAAAATATCGTACGACAAGCTAACCTTTGTTTTGTATAACCTTAAAATAGAGTTTTTCATTTTGGTCCTTATCTTTGGATTTTATATCAATCTGTGCCAAGATAAAAAATTATCCAATGTAATCAGTTAATTAGGTGTCAAAAGGGTCGTGTCGAGCCTCCATCTGGCGCGTAATTTAAGTGCCAATCACCTAGACCCGTACTAATTGTGGCAAGTCATGCCCTTGCCTCAAAGGCGAGGCACGACACGCACGACCTGGCTTAAATTGACACCCATAAGTAGATTATGTTGGACGTAGTAATATATTAAAGGCAAAATCATATTGCTCAACCATAATGAATAGACAATAGACAAATAATTTATAGAGAGTAGAACCCTAAAAGATAAAGTCCTATATATGGAAAAGACTAAAGTTCCATCTACAAATAAACAATCAAACTCACTAGGTTTAGTATTGAGAGTTCGTTAATGAAAAGTAGCATTGTATTTCATCGTGTTTGGTTAGTGCTTAAAAACTGTTTATAATCGGTCAAATCATTTTTTATCCACACTTTTTATTAATCTTTTAAGTACTACTCAATTATTTAAAACTTATTTCTATATATTTATAATTCAAGTCGATTATAAGCAATTCCCAAACATGAGCCTAAAGCACAGAATGTAGTGACGAATAGAATGAAAGTCAATCTCCTACCATTGTAAACATTCTAATGTATAAAATAATTGTTGGCTTGAAACTTCATCTTAAATTTGATCGACTTTACAATTATGATAGCCAAGCAACCAAATTAAAGGAATGAGAAGAGAAATAAGATATCTGAACGTCACGAAAAGAGACACAACTATAATGTGACACCAAGTAGCACCATAAGCCAACAATGGTCTGAAAGAAATGGCACGAGTCGATGCAAGCACCATTTCGTCACAAGTCAACCGATCAAAAGATGATAGAATAAAACCAACAATTTTCAAATATTATGTATGCAAATACCAAATATGAAAGTTTACTCCAACTAAACTCCTAATGACGTGAATACAAGTACCAAATACCAAATTTCTAATCAACTGAATGTGAAATTGAATTTCAGATTTTCCAAACAACTCCATATTTCATTTGGTAAATCATAGTATATTTCATAATTTGAAGTTTGGTTAGTTTCTGTCACAAATATGAAACATATTTTCTCACCAATAATACTAAAAAGCTACCAATGATAAGTCTAGAAAGATAGCACATTATCACAAAATTAATAATGTTGACCCCAAAAAATGTACCAATGGTGTGACCAACATATCTCAAGTTCTCTCACGTCCACGCAGGTTGGATTCTTGTCCACGTGGACAAACGTTAGTCACATGCGACCTTCTCCGAGAGAGGTGGAGTTGGCCGCACGTACTCCAACAGTCAAGTTAGTTGGTGAAATAGTTTTAGGGTGTGTATGAGAGCTTTAAATGTGAGCCTTCAGCATGAAAAATGGGGGTCGGCTTTGGAGTAAAAATATAAAATGTGTGGGGGCAAGAATATAGTTTCGAGAGTCTAAAATTGCATTACCTTTGAATGACACTAAGTATAAAAGCTCACACTTAGTGACATTCAAATGTAATGCAAGTTTAGACTCTCAAATCTATATTCTTGCCTCCACACATTTTATATTTTACCCTTAAGCTGACCTCCAATTTTTCATGCTGGAGGCTCACGTTTAAAACTCTCCCACACCCTAAAACTACTTCACCAACTGACTTAATCGTCAGAGTACGAGCAGCCAACTTCATCCCTCCCGGAGAAGGTCACGTATGACTAACGGTTTGTCTAAGTGTGCAGGAATTCAGTTTGTGTGGACGTGAGAGGCATTGAGATCTGTTGACTACATCACTGTTACATTTTCTGGGTCAACAAATAACATATACTTGCCCATTATTCCTAAGGGGCAAATTGATATTGGTCACAAAGAAGAGGGGTGACATGAAATTGTCCAGCCATGTATGAATTAATAATTGTTAACGATGTTTGTGTTTGACGGTGGGTGGATAGAGCTACCAATGAGGTCCAGATCTAAGAAGTGCGTCGGACCCACACGATAATAATGTATACTAAACCAGGGAAAAGTTGTCGCACCTTCATGTGGGGTCTACTGAACGCGTATTTATTTTGTGATATATTTTATTTTTGTGATACCATCAATTATAGGCATTCGATGAGAACTCAACAAGCATTTTAAGGAAAATTAGTAGGGGATCTTTAAAACTTTCAAATTACAATAGATACATTTCAAACTTTTCAAAAATATCCTATAGGAGTATTTCTGGATTATTTTCATCCAAAAAATTGTTAGTTAATCAAAAGTCAAGCGTTTGATCATTAAAAAAGACAAAATTGTACATCTAGATATTTCAACTTAATATAATTAAATAAAAAAGAGAAAATGAATAAAAAAGAAAAAAGAATTTAATGATAGAGATACATTTGAATAAGAATTGGTTTAATTTATTTCAAGATAGAAAAAATTAATCGTAAGGATTGTCAACATAAAAGAATAATTGACTATAAGCATATAACTGATAGATGAGATCCTAAGGTCATCTCCAACCTTCGCACCATTCCACCAAAAATTTGATGCAAATGGTCAATCACTCTACAATTCAACGTAGTATTTTGCGCCAAAATGGTTAAAACTTCTTTTGCCCTTCTTTTCATTTTGCACCAATTTTTTGTTAGGGGAATTTGTTTTAATTTTTTTTGTTATAAAATAAATTTTAATTCCTAATTTTTTATTATTATTATTATTATTATTATTATTATTATTATTTGTAGTACATATAATAATAAAAATCGCTAACGAAACATAATTTCTTATTTAGTAACTTATGTAGTAGTAAATAATTTCGAGGATAAACAAATTGTAAGAATGAGAAAATGAAGAAAATAGCTAAAATATTGTTCATTTGGTGTAATTGGTTGGATTAAATTTTTAGTTCGGTGCAATATTTAGTGTAAAATGGTGCAAAACTTACCTCAAATTTTAGTGCAAGGTTGAAGATGGCCTAATATCTTATGTTATTTGATTAGTTTTAAGGATTTGCATGCTTATTCTTATTTTTTTTCTTAGATAATTATTTTTGTTTCTAATTAGATTTAGGTAGTTATCCCTCCTTCTCTTAAA
>CAIGRP010120167.1:0-13737 GCA_903798385.1 Fraxinus cuspidata
GTACGAATCGATGATTACTAATCAGGCATTACTAATCGAGGATGATGAACCTAATAATTACACGAAAACAAAGTCAAGTGTTGACTTAAAGAGATGACAGAGGCCATGGAATCCAAGATGGACTTGATGTATATGGCCAAAGTTTAGACCTTGATCGACTAGCCTGATAAGATAAAACCTATATGCTGTAAATGGGTTTACAAGAAAAAGTCAAAATGGATGGAAACATCCCTACATACAAAGCAAGGCTAGTATTAAAAGGCTATAAACAAAGACATGAGTTGGCTTTCATGAAACCTTCTAGCATGTAACCAAGCTAAAGTCCATTTGGATTTTGCTTGAAACAACTACATACCATAACTATGAGTTATGGCATCAAAACTACATTCCTTAACATGAGCTTACTTCTAGTCAGATTAGAATGATAGCATATCTCAATTAGGATATTGATTTACTCTTAAGCGGTGTGTTGGAAATGTTCCAAATCGAAAATAACCGTTGATTCAATAATAAAAACCTTATACATCGTTGCTTTAGAAAGTAACAAAAGTTGTGGCCTGGATCAGGAAGTTCATTAATGAACTTGGAGTAATTCCTAACATTGTTGATCACATGTTTCTGCATTGCGATTACAATGGAGCCATCCTGTAAGCGAAGGAACTAAGGTCTTATCAATGATCCAAACATGTGTTAAGGCGACATTATCTCATTGGAAGGATAATATAATGAAATGACATAAAGAAAGAATGAATTTCCACAGGTTATTAAATTACATATCCACTGACAAAGAGTTGTCGCAGCATAAACATGATCGTCATGTAGACTCTTATAACATAAGATACATAAGTGATTGGATCTAGTGCAAGTGGGAGTTTGCAAGTGTTATGCCCTAAGTCCAATCAACTTTGGATATAAACACTTTAAATATATATAAATAGCTGATATCACAAGTTAAAGTGTGGTGACACTAGAATGAACACGTGGATGTTTTGTTATAGAACAAAATATTTGAGACCTGTTGGGGAGATTCCATGGATAACTATCTGAGTGTCATTGGTTAATATTTAACGTTCGGTAATGGAATTGGTTCTTTAACTTGAAGTCATCATAGTGCCTTATATGAGGAAAGTCATACTTTGGTGATGTTGGATGTTGCTCTGCCAATGGTCACTAATACAGTATCGTTCGGGTATGTCAAAAATTATATGAAGGTTGTGAATTATCAATAGAGGATTCGTCACTCTTAGATAGTAAGAATTTATGATCTACATTTTATCTACTTAAGTTGATAATGCAATCCTTGGTTAATGTGAACTCATAAGTCGAAAAAGAGTTTTCGACTTACATTGATTTAACCGTGGGATAAAAGATATGATCGATAAACAATATTGACACATATCCATATCTCGTAATTGATCGGATCATAGTGACGAAATGATTATAGTTTCACGATAAACAAAGAAGTTTGATTTTGTCACACCACGTGACATTTCCCGTCACATGTATTGCCTTGACAGATTGCTAAATATCAATTTGGGACGACGGATGTGAATTAATGATAAATTGAAAAGTGAGATTTTAATTTATCAATTTTGATTAGATCAAAATAATAATTCACGTCAATAGACATCGTGATCGGGAACCTAATGGGTCACCCACAAAAAATAACTAGAAGAATGAGATTTACCAATTAATTAATTGACAAGTGTTGGATAATTAAGTAATTGAGTTGCTTATTAATAGGCCCGAATTAATTAATTGGATTAATTAATTCATGGACCAGATTTAATTAATTTGATTAACTAAATATTAGACAGGGTTAAGTTTATGAGATGCAAGACCAACTGGGTTTATATTAATAGGCGACTAGGGTTTGAAAAATTGTATGAAATAATTCATTATTCTTGCTAGTACAAGAAAAAACCCTAGTCATCATTCTTGTTCTCTCTGTGGATTACCATGGGAGGCTGGACAATTGGACAGCTTGAATTACAGATCGTGATCATTGAAGTTCAAGAAAATGCAAAGGAGTTTGTGGAATTCATCAAATGTATAATTCTTATCACGGGTTTTTACCTAAACACAATGCAGATCATTGGTGGGAATTGAAAATTGTTTTATTTTCCGCTGTGCATGATTAATTAAACTCCCAACATTACCACCCGAACCCTAACTAGTGTTCTTTTAGGTTAACTACAATTTTGTACTTTGTATTTGGCATAATCTTTTTATTCTATTTTTTTCGAAGTTGAAGCCGCACTACCTCATCCCATTACTTTTATTAGAAATAGGATTGCATCAGAGCTATTTACATGCATATTAAGGCGGTGCGCCACACTACTAAAGGGGTATTTTATAGGACGAAAACAAATTCCGACACAAAACGTATTGGCATGTGATTTTAATTTATTTTTCACGTCTATCCTACCAAAAACGACTGAGAACCCCCATGACAGACATTATTTGACAAGAGAAATACATAGTTCAGATATTAATTTATCGAAAACAGCAAATGGAAAATATTATTTGGTGGATCTGGATTTTGCAGATAGACCAGGGTATATAGCCCCTATAAGGGTTTCAATATAACATGCCATTTTCAAGAATTTTACAATTAACCAATAGGTGACGACGTAGATTTCGAAATGCGAACAATTCAACTTTTGTCACTTATCATGTTGAAAAGTCATTGAGAGGGCGTTTGAAGTGTGGAAGTAGAGATGATTTTTTTTTTTTTTATCAAATGTCCAGTTACTCATTTAGAGTAGAAATAGTGTTGTTGTAGCGACAATTGCAATACATAATTTTCTAAGAAGAAATGGACAGCTTGACTACCGACGGGCAGATACCTCATTACCTTTACTCAATCACGACAATTTATATGGCCTGGGATGATGATCCGTCTTCCACTGCAATTTATGAACAGCCTCTTCCGACACTACATTCTCACAACTACCACTGTCAATGATCAGTTTGTAGACCTTATCGGCTACTGTATAAGTTATGTGAAAGATGTTGGTTCTCAACCAGTTGTTCCCTGAGTTGCCTTTGGGAGTCAATAGACTCTTACGCACGACTAGAGTCCCATGATCGTCTCCATACAACACATCTTCCTATTCATCATCGTTATATACGGGCTCTCCAACCTCCTCGGTTTCATCTTCTACATCTTTCTCAATCAGGAGATTTTTACTTGTCTGACTAGCTGGTTTCCTACAATCAGTTGCTCTACGTCCCTGTTAACGGCATCTGAAACACCTAATAGACCTAGTATTATCGCACGGTGGCTGTTGAGCAGGAGTGCTTGAGGGCGAATTGGCTGAGTACCTTCGCCTCTGATCACTAGCCTCATGTTTTATTGCTTTTCCACAGCAAGTGCACACTGGTATGCTTTAGAAACGGTCCACAGCGAATGAAGACTGAGGACATCTTGCAGAGGCTATCGTAATCTACATAAATACCGTGCCACCATCTGCTCTTTCGTCTCAGATAGATCATTCCGGGCTATCAATTGATAGAACTCCGTATAATCATCAATCATTCTCGTGCCTTGTCTTAGAGAATGAAGCCGTTGAAATAGCATTTGAGTGTAGCCGAAAGGAATAAAGTGACGTTTCATCTTCATCTTCTCCCAATCAATGATCTTGGTCTTACCCTGCCTATTTCGTGAACGCCTCAACTGTTCCCACCATGAAGATGTCCTGCCCTTGTGTTTGATGGTGATTATCCTTACTTTGACACGATCTGAAACTTCATTATATGCAAAAATTCGTTCAACTTCATTCAACCAGTCAACAAATCCTTCAGTCTATGACGTACCAGAAAACTCGGGTAGATCCACTCTGAAACCAAAGTCTACATGACGATCTTCCTAACTACGGTGCTCCTAGAGTCGAGCATGATTGTGATATGGGTTTTTGAAATTGGTGTTAGAATCGTGACCCTCCAGTTCACGATCACTGAAATCCTGCGCCGCTAGACGCTCAGTTAACTCCGCAACTTACCTCTGTAAATTTTCAATCGTCACATCCTGAATGTTATGATCACAATGTGGGAATTCCTCATTCGGAACCTGCCCGCGATGACCACGACCACCAATCATTGTAGGACTGATGAAATCTCACCCTAAGAGAATGCTGACGCTCTGATACCAACTGATGTCGGGCAAAATAGTGATTATTCTACAGGCTGGAATTTAGCAGATAATTAACAGATAAGAACGCAAGAGAAAGCGACAAGAAAAGAAGAAAAAATATTTATTATTCATCCAACATCGAAAATGACCCACAAGCCAGGTTATATAGCTGAAAAATCTTAATTGTCGAAATTTTACCAAAAATAGCAAAATCTCAATATCCATACCAAAATAAAGTAAGTAATAAAACAAAACAATATCCCAAAAATCTGGCTTAATTTGAGTTTGTAATCTATGTTAAAAAATCAAAAGAAATATTACCAAAAAGGGGGGGAAAATAACTAAAATTAGGGATTCTGAAGGAAAAATAGCGGATTTTTCCCTTGAAACCAATACGCACCGAGCGAAGCTGGGTGACTACAACGTGCACGTCGAAAAGAGCTTTCTGAATTTGGATCATGAATGTGATTCTGTAGCCAAAGTTATGGTCAAATTACTAAAATTAAGTAAGTAAAATTTTGTTGCCGTAATCTCTCTCCAAAAGTCAACAATTAAGTTGTGTTTTTCTCAAACTAACCGACAATTTCATTGATTGTGGTCTCACGAATGCAAAAATTGAAAATGACTTTTTTTTTTCCATTTCAGGGGCGTTTGACGTACATTATTTAGAAGATAATGCATTTCATGATGTGATGTGATGAAAAATATGTGATTAAAAAATAAAGAAAAATTTTGATTTTGCGTGTAATATTATTTTATTGAAGAATGTATGGTTGAAAATGAGTATTGAAAGAATGAATTTTGAAAAGAATGTGGATCAAACGGGGGCTAATAGGTCTCAAACAGACGTAATATTGAACCTTTTTGTATCTACCTAAAAAAAGATAAAGAAAAATCCTTATAAATGCCTTAAACTCTAATAGATTATATTTTATAATTCTATGTGCTGACTGTTAATTTGATTGGATAAATTTCTCAATATTAGGTGGAGAAATTAGTAACTGGAGATAATACATAATGCTTCTATTGTATTGGTCTCAAATGATGTGTTTTTCCCAGGTTATGTTTGCTTCAGTGTTTTCTTCTAAGGGGTGAATATTCGATTAAGTGGAGATTGTTGTATATGTGACTCATATAGAGTGAAACACAAGTTTATTGGATCAAAAAGATCGATGACGTCACTCCACTCCGGCCCAACATCGGATTTGTGGGTTTAATTCACTTTTTGTTTGGGATAGATGCTGAATAGGTTGGGGGTATGAGCGCAACGCCCTCACGGTACTATACATGTGTATTTTTTTTTGTACGGGCCTAAAGTTTTGTATGGGTTTGGGTTAGAGTTAGCATAAATACTGATGATGTAACCTATCCATATTGGATAAAAAATTTCGCTTCGCTCCTTGTGAGCGTAGGCACATCGCTGAACCACGTTAAATATTTGTGTTGATTTCTCTATTTCACTTCTATATTATTTTGCATTTAGAATTCAACAAGGTACCTAATAATGGATGATAAATCAAAATTGAGAATCCATTTTGGTATGTTGTGTGGGGTGAAATTGTGACTCGAACAGTACAACAAAAAACTCATTAATGAGAAATATTATGTTCGTGGCCAAATACGAACCGTAAAGATGAGTATTAATAATAAGTAGTTGGTCTTATACGAACCAATATTGTAGCATATAATATGACATAACCTCGAATACAAGATGAGAGTTTTGTTTTCACAAATAATGGTTAAGCAATTAATTTAGATATTTAATAAACGGTTGCACTAAACTATTTTATATATGGATATGAGCAATCAATTGTTCAATAACAATTTTATCGACATATGATATTCATTGAATGCTTGTGAACTAAATTCGCCAACATTGTCAAGACGCATTATCTTGATTGACTAATTTAAAAATTGAATTCGTAATTTTATAATTTGAGCAATTAGTTTTGTAAAAGCTATATTTTTAGTGAAAAGTAAACAAATACGTAGTCCTAGTAGAAGAATCAATTGAAATCATAAAATAATGAAATGATCCACGTAGTGGTATATCAATCCATATGTATCTCCATGAATTCTTTTGAAAAAGGTTGGAGAATCAACATTAACATCTATAATGAAAAGTTTGATGACTAACTTATCTAATGAAAAAAAGTATATAGAAAATTATTAGGTAAAAGAATTTTCTAATTTTTAGGAGATGTTCATGTGAGTTGTTAATTATTTGACGATCATCATTGCTCTTGAGTGTCCAAGTCGATCATGCTAAAATCCAAAACTTTTGGGCCAAAGAACTTCAAATTCATGATGATGTTTGACTCAATCATTTTTAAAAATGTATAGTACATGCCGGAGGGGAGTGCTAGGAGTTTTTCTTTTATATACTTCTGGTCAGATACACAAAAGTTATGCAAAAATATTTAATATATATATATTTTTTAGTATCGTCTCAATATGATATCTATTGCAGTAGATATATCTAAAATTAAGCAAATTATCTCTGAATTTTTTGGAATAAAGTGCAGGGTCAATATATAATTTTATATTATTTGATATGAAAATATTAGATCTTTCGGAGCCTTCAACAATATTCGATGTACTTGATATCATATTAAAATTATTTAATACGAATGCAAGTCTAAAAAGTTCTTTTTGTCATGAAAAATAGTATGCAAAGTTACACTAGTCAACTAAACAGACATTTTAGCGGCTCATCTTTAATATGCTTTGCGATTAAAGAATTAAATTTTATAAATGTAATAAGATAATATATATTTTCACATAATTATTTGATTCATGTATATGTATACATATAATATACAACATTCACTGTTGAACATATTATTTAGTTATCATATTTAGCCCATATTTGACATCCTTTAAAATAAAACTTTTAATTCTCATATTCATTTTCAATCAAACATTAACACAATAAAATTATTTGTACGTAAATCAATTTTTTTATAATATTTTTCAACCACACATTTTTCAAAACGTCATTTTTATATACAAAAAACTTTTAATATTTGTTTATGGGATGTAATTACAATAGTTTGATAAAATAAATTATTTTGTATATATTACACAATAACATCTGTCAACGAGATGTTCACAAATAAAAAAAAATTTCACCATGACAAATTTAAAATTCTAGACATATCATCAATAACTATAGATTGAAGCAAAATAAAATACAATTAGTTTTTTGAAAAATATAATTAAATATTGTGTTATCATATAAGATCCAATTAAAGAATCAAATTAATCAATGTTTACAAAATTAGAGTTGTAAGCTTTCCTTTAAGTATAAGCATTAGTTCACAAGTTAAGCATATGGATAGCGCATTGTTTTTTATTTTTTCGATAATATGACATTCTACGAGACATGTTTTACGAGAGTACAATAAAGCATTATTATTTAATTCTTTGATAAATGATAATATATTTAGACTCGCTTTTTCAGGAGCAATGGTTCATATTCTTTTAGAATATTGAATTGTAATGTCATATTCTTTAAAAGCAATATATTAGTTTATAACATCAGAGGCAACAACATATTATTATTTAAAAATATTAAATCATGTAAGGATTTTACTCATAACAAGTAAAAACATAATAAATCTTTTAAAATATTAGATTTTATAAAATCATACTTTACTGGAGTAAAATAGTATTCTATTGAAATATTAACGTAATATAAAATTTGTATTTTATTCACTATAGCTCAATATTCTCAATTGAATATTAATATACGAAGAATTCTATTCAATGCTAACATATATTTTTTCTGGAATATTTATATATATAACATGTTTCTTGAAGTGTAATTAAGAACAAATTCAATTATCAATAATTTGCTGCAAAACACAAAATGGTATAAGACATACCACAATGATTACAATAATAATATAAATGCACATGTAAAATATTGGCTACAAATTGGTGGACGGTACATGGCGCGGCCTCCACATTAATTTTTTTTTTTTAATATATATATGTTTGCGATTTGAGATTACATAAACAAGAAATCTAATGAATGTACGGATGATTATAGTGCATCAATGTAATTGATGAAGGCAATGAACGTGCACGGAACATTTTTATAGGAACAGAACAATAAAATCATAGACAAAATGGAAGTGAGAAATCTATCATTTTTTATACAATTCAAAATTTCAAATGAAGAGAATACCCGACTTTTTTAATGGAAAAGAAGTGTTTCTTTATGAACTCAATTGGTTAAAAAATTTCTTGTTTTTCTTTGGACGGAAGAGATTGCTTTTCTTACTTTAGTTGGTTAGAACGTTGTGCTGATAACATGTTATAAACTAAAAATAATAATAAATAGACTTGTGTTTATTGAAAATTAAAATTTTATACTTATAAAGAAGAATTTGGGATGTAGATGTACAATAGTCATAATGATTCGGCCGTAATGATATAATGATGATTCACTAATAATTAGTATTTGATTTACAAGAACGGAACTTCTTTTTCTTTTATGTTCCTCTTCTTGCTCTTATATCTATATATAGTCCACGTTTGGTTTAAATAAAAAGTTGATTTAAATTTAAGTCAAAATTAACAATCAAGGGTGAGTTTAGTTTGCTATTTTCAATTTTGCAAAACACCAAAAACTTGTTTGATCTAGTATTTTTGAAAATACATTTTCATAATAAAAAATTAAACTCAAAAACACATTTTTGACATTTTGAGTCTTTTCAGTCATACATTTTCAGTTTTTTCAGTGAAAACTCTGAAAACACTCAAAACTTGAAAAATAGGTATATAAATAAAATTTATTTACATAAAATTCTGAAAATTTTTAAAAAAAATTTAAATTAATTGGTGTGACATAAGTTCGTGGTATGTTCCATTAATTAAATGATTCATAAATTAATTGGTGTGACATTTATAATCTATTAAATATCACATCGAGTGATAATTATTTTTTGGACGATCTTAATTGTACTACAATTCAATAATTTCAATAATATATTATTTTTCTTTTTAAATATGTAATAAATACTACAAAATTCCTGTTATGCATCAATTTCATGTTATTAATACTCAATTAATTAACAATCACATTAATCTAGGTTTAATGAATCTTGACTTGATGAAACTTGTTCTACATGAATCTAGATTTATTATAGATGAATTTATAATTTATTTTTATTCATATATTTAGGAATTTTAATGGCTATTTAAATACATGTATTTGCAATTAATTCTTATATATCAAATGAAATATACAAATGTTGTTCTTTTGTAGTAATTCATGCTCACAAAAAAATTCGAATCATAAAAATTGAGTTTTGAAAGCATAATTTTCTTCTATTAAATTTCTATCTTAAATTTTATTTTCTTTAATTCGTTTGAGACTCATCAAATCTTCCAAACAAATTGATATAAAATATTAGTTTTACAGCACTTATAAAGTATTTCAAATTAACGTGTAATGCACGTTCAACTTTTACTAGTATATACAAACATCAATGCATACATAATTTATTTGGGAATTAATATATGAAATTAGATCCCTAAAAATCTCTCATTTATCTATAGATATAAAGTAAGCCATAAAACCAACTTGCAACTTTCCCAAACGGAACTCCAATCGTCTTCCTCTCACCCACACTGAGATGAACTCTCACATTCCTCATTCCCTCTTATATTCCTCTCACTATAAAATTAGGGGTCGCAAAAAAATATTTCCAACTTTCTTCGTCCGCCTTTATTCAAACACGCGCGCACACACTTTGTGCTAAGCAGGAGAATTTTCAAAGCAAAGAGAAAAGGCTGATTTATAAAGGAGCGGGTGCCGTCGGGAAATTGTTGAAATGCGAAACAAGAATTACCTGAAAATCAAAACTCTTTTATTCAAAATCTTTACTAGACATTCCAGTGTATGTTATAATCAAATAAAGATTAAGAATTTGTCCAAATATGCAATTAAATTTTGATACGATTTGAATCTCGAACTCCAGCTTTTAATTTCAAAAATTTGATGTTTCAAACCTCTAAATCTTTTATGGTGTTTTCCAAAGTCAAAAGTACACTGATGTGAGTGAACTTTCTTTATATAAAATCAATAAATTAATTCCATACTAAACAAATCAAGAAATTTTTTCCCTCTCTAATGTTAAAAAGTATGAAAGAATTAAAGTTATCCATTTTGATTCCTAATAATCTCTATTTATAGAGATAAAAAGAGGTCTAATCCATATGCAATAAGAATTTCACATAAACTCCGAGTTGGAGTTCCAATTAAAGTCCAAATTCAATTCATTTAGTTCATAACTTATTTAATTACAAGCATAGTCCTAGAACTTCAACTACAAACACAATACATCCTTCTTAGCAATTATAATTGAGTACAAAACTTTTATAGCTATTGAAATTAAGCTCAAAACTTTATAGTAATTGCAATTAAGTCTCAATGTTTATAGAGCTACCATATGGACATAATTGAACATATATTATACAAGCTTCAATAATTAGAACTTGTCGAGTTGATCATAAACCACTCAATCTATTTATTAGTTTTTGTTTTTTTTTTCATTAAAAACATAAGACTCGAGTCTTGAAATATATAAGATCACATAAGTCAATATATATATTTTATTCCCATTTGAGATTCGATAATTATGTACGAATATAAATGATCTTTTTATTTTCTAATTATTCTCACTAGCTTAAATTTCATTTTCTTCAACGATGTTGTGAATTAATCATAGATGTCGAAACTTAGTCATTGCTAAATATTGAACTCATATTTTAATCGTTCAACATAAAATATTTAAGTAGTTACTCTACACCTTTTTTTCAGGGCGATGATTCTAGAAATGAATTTGTGTTCTACTTCACTCGTTCTTAAGTTCCTAATTTTGCGAATTATTTGATCAATCAAATTGATTTCATCCATTGGTAAATAAAAAATCATTAAACTCCAAAAAAAAAAAAACACAATCTTGTCATGGATTTAAATGAAATTTTCGACTATCAGGTATAATTTAATTCTCCATAAGTTCATGCTATAGAATTAAACTAGACACATGATCCGTTCAATATATTCCAAGTGTACTAGTGTCATCTTTAATTATTTCCGCAATAAGGACAAACCAATATTCGAATTGTAAATCAACCAACACTACAATCTTCTAGTAGAAGGTGCCAACCCTTATATAATGATTGTAAACAAATTATTTATAATCAAAATATAAGTTGTATTACATTATGCTTCACAATGCTAGCACCTGACTTATATTATCGTGAGTGATCATAGTTACTTTAATTTGTATGTTTAATAATAAATAAAATCACAACCTATTTATTATGAAATATTATTTTATCACGGCAAGATATACGATATGGGCACAAAATCTATTAGAAACTGTTTTTACCGTCCAGTTTAACATTTCCAAAAGCAAAGAATTAAGGTAGGTTGAGGTGCACGTGTAAATTTTGTAACTGAAATTTTAATTTTCGAAATTTATGTATGAAAGAGTACAAGTACAGTGTTTCGCTAAAGCTATTGTGAATGAACAGTTTTCGACTCTACGCATTTTGGAAGTTCTATGAAACTCGGATTTTGTCGAAAATCCAATTACAGTGCGATAATATAAAGGGTAATTAGTACATAATGTCCATATCTTTCAGTAGAAAACGTCAAATTTTTTATTTTTTGATATTTTCATCATTAATTACATATTTGATTGTTCAAAACATCATTTACATATATTTTCATCCATTTTTTCAATAAAAACTATGAAATGATGAATTTATCATTCTATTTAAATAAAATAAAAAGTGAATAAAATAAAAATAAAGAAATAATTGCAATTATAGTTCTAATTTTATTTATAAAAAAAAGTACAAATTAGTCCAAGTAAATTATTTTTAAAAAACAAAAAAAGAATCTCTTCTTTCTCCTCCCTCATTCTCCAAGGGAGACAAACTACTAAAGCTAAAAATATAAGTTCATCTTCCTACTGTTCAATCTCCACTTCTCAGCCCCTCAAACCCCTTCTTTTCAATGACCAAATTGTCTAATAGTATCCTATCAATTGAAGAACTAATAAAAAATAAATCATCAACCCTTTAAAAAAATTCCTTCAGAGTTCCAGTTTTTTGTGTAGCTACTGCTGATTGTATTCAAATTTAGGGAATAATCATATCCGGTTGCAACCGAAAGCAATGGAGTGAAACCCTGTGGTAAAAATACAATACAGAACAAAAAGAACACCAGACTTCCAAGAACTCCCTTCCCTCCCAAGTTTTATTGATTGAAAGTTTTTTCTATTACATCTTATTTTGTGCACTAACTGCCTTATTTTAAATAATAGAAGAAACGCTAGAGGCAAGTAGCACTAAGAAGGAAATAGCAAAGATATCAATCTCCTAAAGAAAGAAAACAATAACAGCAAAATATTTCCAATCAATATTCCTATAACAATAAATATCTCCAGCCAATATTCCTAAAATTGCTTGTGACAGCTGTGCAACACTCCCCCTCAAGTTGATCCAAAGAGATTATCGGAGGTCAACTTGTTCTTCAATGATTCGAAAATCCCTTTTGCTAACGGTTTGGTGAAGATGTTAGCTATCTGATCAGAGCTTCGGATATATGCAGTTTCAATGACTTTGTTCAAAAAAATTTCTCTCACAAAATGGAAATCTACCTCAATATGTTTAGTCCTCTCATGAAATACTGGATTAGTCACAATGTGTATTGCACCTTGGTTGTCGCAAAATAACGTTGTAGGTTTGTCATTCGAACTGTGCCCCAATTCATGAAGAAGTAGCCTCAACGATGTGATTTCACTTGCTGCTGCTGCCATGGCTCTATACTCAGCTTCTGCACTTGATTTTGCAACCACTACTTGTTTCTTACTTTTCCAAACAACTGCATTTCCTCCTATAAACATGCAGAATCCTGTGGTAGATTTTATGTCAAGAGAACTTCCAGCCCAGTCAGCATCTGTGTAACCCACTATATTGGCATGTCCATTATTTTTCATTAAAATGTCTCTTCCTGGCGCAGATTTTAAATACCTTAGTATTTGATTAATCAGTTCTAAATGACCCCTCATAGGTTTTTCCATAAACCGGCTCACATAGCTCACTGCATATGATATGTCGAGTCTGGTAATAGTAAGGTATATTAACTTGCCCACAAGTCTTTGAAACATGCCAATGTCGTTAAGGGGTTCATTATCAGTTGTAACCTTTTGACTAAAGTCCATGGGAATATTTGCTAGTTTTGCACCTAGCTTTCCTGTTTCTCGAAGCAAGTCCAGAATGTATTTTATTTGAGAAAGAAACAGACCTTTGTGAGAGCGAGCAATCTCAATACCTAGAAACTACTTCAGATTTCCCAAGTCCTTAATGTCGAATTCCTTGCCGAGATGACGCTTCAGATCTTCAATGCCGCCTTGATCGCTTCCTGCAATGACTAAGTCATCCAAATAAATTAAGATAACAACAATACCTTTGTTTGAGATCTTGGTGAATATTGAAGAATCTGCTTCACTTCTTTTAAAGTCGATTTTGACAAGGGCTGCACTCAGTTTTCCGTACCACACTCTTGGAGACTGTTT
>CAIGRP010120176.1:2178-13323 GCA_903798385.1 Fraxinus cuspidata
AATCCCTAAATATAATACAAAAAAACGAGAAAGATACATTTTGTTCAATTCATATATATATATATATATATATATATATATATATATATATATATATATATATATATATCCTTTGGTTTTCAATTATAAATTATAATGTCTTGGGGGAATCAAATATTTTAATATTTGTTCCTTTTTTCTTTATTTAAAGTTTGTGTTTAATTGTATTAAGTAAATACATTTTTTAAAATAAAGTGCTAACTTCATTGAATATATATGCAACGCTAACATAACCTTAAAAATAACAAAATTCGTGCATTGCACTGGCCAAAACTAGTATTGTGAAAAGGTTGAATAAAATGAAATTAAATGTAATGTTTTGATTACAATAATACTCCTTTGTACACAATGTTTTTTGTCAACATCCCAAACTTTTCTTCTTTTTATTTTTCTATTTTTACCAGGACTTTTATTGTTTGCATTGAAATTACATGAGAAAGTGTGACATATAGTTGCTATGAAAGAATACATGATTAGAAAGGTATATTTCAATGGTAGGCATTATAATATGTCCTTGGACATGTTAATGGTCATTGCAAATTGTAGAAGTATTGAAAATAGCATGTTTCCTTTTGAATTTGAATAGATATCCTTCATCATTGCTGGAGTTAATGATATGCGCAGAATAAAAACTTATAAAATTTAGTAATATTTGAATAGTATGTTATAAAATAATTTAAATTCTAATAATAATTGAATTAGGAATTAGGAATTATATAAAATAAATGAGGGATACGCGAAATCAAAACTTGTAATATTTAATATTATTGAATAGTATGTTATAAATTAATTTAAATTCTAATAATAATTGAAGGATGAATTGGGAATTATACAAAATCAATGAGAGAAATATCGTCTTTTAAAATTTTTTCCTCAATCGTTCATTTTTAAATATTATAGAAGATATGTTGTAGATGTAGATTGTGAATGGCAACTTCAAAATACATTATAAAATTCTTACTTCGGCGTAACAAAATTATTATTTGATTTGTTTAAATATAAATAGACCAAATCAAATTTTAAAAGTAAAGATGTGTATATATGCGTGTGTGTGTGTGTGTGTGTATAAAATAGATGCATAATTTATATTTAGTGATTTTATATTTATTGAATGTATCCAAAATCACTAAATATAAAAAGTTATACATCTTTTGATTTGTCGAAGTGGTGATATCTTTAGTCACTTGCTTTGATTTACTTAAATCCAAGTAAATATATTTGATACACTTCAATTCGATATTAGACTCTATATCAATAGAGACATGCGTCTCTCTTTTAATAATCATGTGATGGTTCTAAATTGATTCAAAAGGATATGATGATCAAAATCTTAAAAATAATTTCTAAAAATTTAAAACCAAAAGCTAGTTCTAAATTATATTCCCTTGACAATATAAGAAATAGAAACACGCAATTGACAATTAGTGTTATGAATTAATTGCAAAAATAATAGCAATAATGAAATAAACAAAAACAAATAATAAGACCAAAATTTATGTGAAAACCTAAGATGTTAAAAATCCACAAGAAGAAGAGGATAATTTCACTATAATGAATAATGAATATGTTTATAATATCAAAATCTCAATACTCTCGATTGAAAACTAAACTCTCTAACTATCAAGGTATTGTTGAATGTGTATATGGAGATACAATAATAGGGAATATATATATATATCATGTGGCTTCGAGGCATTTCTTCAATCAAGGGAGTCGATGTCACGCCTCCCAGGCGCTACGACGCCGAGCTTCCTACTTCTCCTTTTGTTACAGGCGCTACGGCGCAGTTACGATGGTGTCACGGAGCCCACATTCTGTAATTTTATCTCTAAGGTATTTTTCTTCTTCCCAAAATCATTTTCCAAACCAAACTCTCAATTCTTGATAATGTTTGATCTTCATGAATTAGGACTCTCATAACCAAAACTCCTTAGATTTCTTCTATTCAACCAAATACCAAATCACATGAAATTTAGATCACATCACAACAAATCTCCACCTTGAACCAAATTCTAACATAAGGAATTCAAAACACATATCCAAGTAAACGACACTCCTCTTCCAAATGAAAAACAAATTCTAACACAAGGAATTCAGATCGCAAGATAATGATATTAATGAAATTAAAAAAAAACAAACAAGAACACCAAAATTTATATGGAAACCCAAGATGGGAAAACCCGTGAAGAATATGAGAATTTTCTTATAATCAATAATAAATGTGTTTACAACATCAAGAATTCAATGCTCTCAATTGAAATCTAAACTCTCTAACTCTCAAGATGTTGTTGAATGTGTATATAGAGATACAACAATGTGGAATATATATAGGAGCCTCTTTTTGATGTTCTAGATGAAGAAAACAAATTCAAAATATCAGGATAAACCANTTGTGTTTACCATACCAAGATCTCAATGCTCTCAATTGACTTCTCAGCTCTCTAACTCTCAAGATGTTGTTGAATGTGTATATAGAGATACAACAATGTGGAATATATATAGGAGCCTCTTTTTGATGTTCTAGATGAAGAAAACAAATTCAAAATATCAGGATAAACCAGTCTGGTGGCACCGCGACACCAATGAGCCGGCACCCCGACTCTCAAGGCATTTCTTCAATCAGGAGTCAGTGCCCCTGCCCAGCGATGCGACGCTGGGCTTGCTACTTCTCCTTTTGTCACGGGCGTTGCGTCGTCGGGATGATGGCGCAGGATCCCCACTCTCAGTAATTGTCTTTAAGGTAATTTTCTTTATCTCAAAGTCCTTTTTCCAACTAAACTCTCAATTCTAACATATCCAAGTAAACGACACTCCTACTCTTCCAAATAAAAACAAATTCTAACACAAGGAATTCAGATCGCAAGATAATGATAATAATGAAATTAAAAAAAACAAACAAGAACACCAAAATTTATATGGAAATCCAAGATGGGAAAACCCGTGAAGAATATTAGAATTTTCCTATAATCAATAATAAATGTGTTTACAACATCAAGAACTTAATGCTCTCAATTGAAATCTAAACTCTCTAACTCTTAAGATGTTGTTGAATGTGTATATAAAGATACAACAATGTGGAATATATATAGGAGCCTCTTTTTGATGTTCTAGATGAAGAAAAAAAATTCAAAATATCAGGATAAACCAGGCTGGTGGCATCGCGACACCAATGAGCCGGCACCCCGAATCTCAAGGCATTTCTTCAATCAGGAGTCAGTGCCCCTGCCCAGCGATGCGACGCTGGGCTTGCTACTACTCCTTTTGTCACGGGCGTTGCGTCGTCGGGATGATGGCGCACGATCCCCACTCTCAGTAATTGTCTTTAAGGTAATTTTCTTTATCTCAAAGTCATTTTTCCAACTAAACTCTCAATTCTTGATGAAATTTGATCTCCATTAATTAGAACTCTCATAACCAAAACTCCTTAGACTTCTTCTATTCAACCAAACACTAAATCACATGGAATTTGGATCATGCCACAACAATTACATTGATTTATTTTATTTAAAGACTATTTTAGGAAGAAGAAATAGTGAGAGTGGAGAGAAGATGGTGGAGTGGGAGAAGTATAGGAAATCAAAATGGAGAGATAATATGTAATAAAAAAATTTCTTTTATGTTAATGAAAATTTTCAATTAATTAGATATTAATTAATTTAAAAATTTTTAAAAATGTAATTATGAAGATTAGTTTTATATAGTATAACATTAATAGTACAAATTTTATATTTTATTAAGCCATTCGTACAAAACAAAGTAGATTAAGAAGATTGACCAAGGGCATCGTTGATAAATGACCAAAAATAGTAAGGGCAAAAGTGAGAACTAAATATTTCATTAAGTGTGTATCGGGTGAAGGTATATTGGCTTTATTATCTGCAAATATTGACTATGTCAAATGCTTTAAATATTTTTTTTTTTTTTGTCCCCACTCTCTTTTATTGGAGCAAAGATAATTGTTTAAACGTATCTGAAAAAGTTAAAAAAATAAATTTAAAATCAAATAAACTTGGACAAAATGACAACCTGCGTCAAGCGAATTATCCACCATCAAAACTCTACAAGCATAAAATATTGACGATCGAGCATTGTTAGGCCTTGTTATAGTCTATCTGCTAAAATCAAAAAGAAAAAAAGTTTAAGAATTGATTTATAGTTTGTAGAAATTATGCAGAAATAGAGCTAGAAAAAGAAATTATTTAAATTTATGAATAATTGAAGGATGAATTGAGAATTACACAAAATCAATGAGTGTATTATCATCTTTTAAAAGTTTCTCCTTAATCATTCCTTTTTCAATATTGTATAAATATTGTAGACAGATAAGATATTTCCTTTGAACTTTTCAAAATAACACCCTCGCTACAATGAAATATTCAATTGAACTTTAGTAAAAATGACATTTCACATTTATCCTATTCATTTCATAGAGCCCCTTCTCCTTCAACATTTTTTCCTTTTTTAGCGTTGTTTCCTTTTCTTCGCTTATCTCTCCCTTTTCCTCGGAGCCCAAATATGATTTTGACTTGAGGGATCCAACGCTCGTTGAAATCTAACTTTAGTTCCTTTTTGGGACATTCCAAAAGGTAACCTGAAATACTAGGCAGAAAATCTTGTGTTCACTACAAATATGTCTTGATTCTTGAGAAACCAAAATCAAATAAGCTCATGTTTGGTTTTGGTTAAAAATCTGATTTTTTTTTTTTTTTTTATGGATTTTGATTAAAATTGTGATAAAAGTTGTGGATCTCATAAATTGAAAGTGAGTTTGAAAAATAATTAATTTTGAAAAAATAGGTTAATTACTTGTAAGAATAACTTTTGATTTTTTACTTATAAAAAATGGATTTTCGATTCATTGAACTTCCATAGAGAGAGAGAGTCTCAAGCTATCATCGATTAGTTCACGTTGTTAGTCCATTTTCCATTTTATGTACTTAGGAGATCCCGTTTGAAATTTTCTGAACCACACACTATCCACGTTCAAATATTTAATTCAACTTTAATAAAAAGTGTCAATGATATTTTGATTTGAGTAATTACGTTAATAATCACTAAGTTATTGTTTTACACTAATAATCAATCAAATTTGTAAATGTTAGGATGATAATCACTTGGTAAAAAATAATTGTAAGCATACATGGCATCATTAAATGTCAATGTGTCACAAAACGACATTATTTACCATGTCAATAAGCAAAATTCGGTCGTAAAAAAAATTGCAATTTTGCTCAACCTGATGAAGGCTCAATAGTTAAGATGTGATCATAGCTGATATTTTTGATTTGGTGCATCTAGA
The DNA here is from genome assembly GCA_903798385.1 of Fraxinus cuspidata. Lineage (NCBI taxonomy): Eukaryota > Viridiplantae > Streptophyta > Magnoliopsida > Lamiales > Oleaceae > Fraxinus > Fraxinus cuspidata. Next base: position 7,517 of record CAIGRP010120176.1, read on the forward strand.
TGGGCTTAGATCCATTTGTCTTGATTTGTGGAATAAGTGTAGGCTAAATAGTGGTGAAATTTTATAAAAGAATCTATTAAAAGAAGAAGATGAAAAGTCGCATATTTAATTTTTGGTTAAATTATGAGATTTTTAATATTCCAAAATTATGAAGCCTAAGATAGTTATAATGTAAATATGAGAATGGGGATCAAAAGGAAGAAATCAATGAATCTATTACCAATCAAAATTGAGTAGAAATGAATTATGACAACTAATAGGCAAGTGGGTATTATTGAAATAATTCAAATATACATCTCACAAAATTGTCCAAAACATTATTTCAACTATGACATTTATGCATTATAAAATTGTCCATTTGTCTTGATTTTGACTTAAAACGCTCGTTGTGAGTAACTTTGAAAATCAGGTTTAAAAGTAAGTTTGATTTACGCTTAACTTGTGGAAAGAGGTTAAAAATAGAAGGTAAAAGAAAATTATTTGTGTGCGGAATTGATTAAAACTACACATGATTAAAAACAAGTGACATGGATACTTGATGCTAAATATGAAGATCATTAGACATTACAGGAAATATCTTACGCGTGTGAAAAAGAAAATTGCATCTAAATTGAAGTGATAGATGAGGCTGGATCTGGAGGAACGGGGACTTCAACAGATCCTTCCATAAGTTGCAGCACTCTCTTCATGGTAGGCCTTAATGTTGGATCCTCCTGAATGCACCAAATTGATATCATCACAAACTTGTCAAATCGCTTGTCGCTTAATGCCTCCTCGTCGTTTGCCACTAACAAATGCAATGTTCCTTCCTTGTAACAATCATAAGCAAAATCAGCAAGTATCATTTCACTCTCAGCCTCAACCTCGGGTTCGTAATTTCTTCTGCAACAAATGAGCTCAAGCAACAAGATTCCGAAGCTGTAAACATCAACCTTGACAGTAATCGGCATGTTTCTGAACCATTCTGGAGCAACATACCCTTTGGTTCCCCTTATTCCCGTGGTGGTTCTTGATTGATCTGGTTTCAGAAGTTTGGCTAATCCGAAGTCCGATATTTTTGCCGTGAAGGATTCGCCTAAGAGTACATTTTGAGGCTTGATGTCACAGTGTATGATTTGATTGTTACACTCTTCATGCAAATAGCAAATACCTCTCGCTGTCGCAAATGCAATCTGCAGTCTTTTGTACCAGTTGGGCCTTGAATTTTCAAAAAGAAAGTTTGCAAGAGAGCCATTGCTCATGAATTCGTATACCAAAAGCCGGTTTTGGTCCTCATCACAATATCCCAGCAATTGAACTAGATTTTTGTGATTAGTCCTGCTAATTGAGCTTACTTCGGCTTTAAATTCTTCCTCACCTTCTGTAGCCATCTTGTGCAGCTTTTTCACAGCAACTACGGTTTCAGTATTGTCCTTCTTAATAATTCCTTCATACACTGTTGAATAAGCACCCCTTCCCAATTCCTCCTTGAATCCATTTGTTGCTCCTTGTAGCTCTTTGAAACTGAATCTACTTATGTTCAGGCCTGGAAGAACTTGACATGGTTTAATCCCCTTTGATTTTTGTTTACTGAAACAGAAAGCATACAAGCAGATGGATAGAAGTAGGAGAAAATTAAGAAACATGGAACTGCCTAAGAAAACTGATCCGGTGATGATCAGAATGGATCTTTTTCTCTTCTTAGAGCCAGAGGATTCTGCTGTTGCGTTACTGTTTCTTATTTTTATCAAAGCTTTCCCTCCTACACTAGGATCGACCCTTCCATTGGAGAGAGGATATTTCTTCTTCCAACAATTACCGTCTCTATAAATCGCAACAGCACAAAAACAATCATCGAGGCAAACCTGTCGACACCAATCTTCATTGACTTGCTGAAAATTAGCATAATCAGAGAGAGGCCAATCTGTGTTGGGCATGTCATCGAAACTAAAAAGGTCAGCTTCACGTGCCTCTTCATTGCAACTTTGTAGAGCGAAATTTGGTTTGCATTCACTCATTCTGTCGTTTGGATCTATGAGCGAGTAACCAATAGGGCACTCACACCTTGGTATTTGATCAGATCCCAATGAGCAGAAACTATTAAAACCACAGGCACCACTGCCCGTCGTTTGTGTTATGCGCGTGCATATATTCGAAGGTATGAAGTCCATAGTGGACCACCCCATTGCTCTCCCACCTGCTGAATGAGCAGACTTAGGGTAGACATAATGTCTTAGAACCCCATCATATTCCAGTATTGCTCTCTGGTAAAACTGACTAGTCGAGGCCGCGTTTGAAGACACAAAATTGAGGACACTTCCATTTTTTGCTACCAGAAAGATGTAGCCTGACTGGTTGAAGATCACCTGGAAGCCACTTCTTACAGTTTGCGTTGACCAATAAGCAAAAAGAACGTTGTCCTTGGGGAAATTTCTGGTGTAAGACACAAGATTTCCATCATTTTGTAATATGAAGAGGAATCTTCCTCTCGAAAAGTTTGTTTTAGAGAAGCTGGAAACAAGTGTGCCATCTTGATTCAGTGTCTGTGTTGGTAATAATGTATCAGTTGGCTCATCAAAACTCTGCCACAAAACAACTGAGTTGGTGCTTGCTAACACAAAATTACCAGTGTCAAGCATGGCTCCATATGCCACTCCAACAAGAGACGAAGTAGCAGCCCATATCCTCTGGCCTCTATGATCACTCAGTTCAAACCTTCCATCTGCAAGTAGTTGAACTTTTGATCCTTCTTGGACGAGATTATCGCGATTGGCCGACCAAACGATGGTTCTTTCGGGTATTTTGTTGAACCAGATTGCCAGTAAGTAACCTCCACGAATGATCTGCTGGAAGCCGAAAGCAAATTCTCCGGATTGTGATAACCATGTGGAATTTTCATTGTTTGCAGTTATTGATGTACCCGAAGAAAAATTCCTGTAAGGCTGAGCTGTGGCTGAGAGTGGTAATAAAACCAGAATGACGAACAACATTGTACTCGAAACTGCAAAAGCCATGCGGAAAGTGATTTCGCTCAAAAGAATTGATTCAATTGAAATGAATGATTTGTATAATTACTCTGGTAGGGGCAAACAAAAGGTTCTCTATCGTCGTAGTTGAGATGTCCTTATAAATGAAAATTAAATGCAATTTCATAGACTTTTCAAACGAACCTTCCTCTATAACTAAATAAATATGGCCGGCTAATCTTTCCCGTTTGTTAATATTAAAATTAGATTTTTAGCAGATTTTCATAAAAATTGATGAAATGTGTAATTGAAAAATTGTGAATCCTATGAAATGTGAAATAAAAATTAATCATTGACTTTAAAAATCTAACGTGGAATTCGTACTTTTAAAAAGTCAGTTTCTCGTAGCACTCTCCTCTCCCACGGGATTGGCCTTCACTGATTCAAAATGCAACGTTTGACAATGGACCTAATTTTNCTGATTCAAAATGCAACGTTTGACACTGGTAATTTGCAGGGACTTAATTGAACTCAACCAGGAATATTCAACAAAGAGAAGTAAAATAAGTGAACAAAAAACGCGTTGAGAGAGGACAAAGACTTTAATTTTCGATAGTCTTCTCTTGCCATTTCATTCGAAATATAATATTAGTATTCCTTGAGCAACATTGATCGTGTCTATTGAGTATCAGCATGCTGATAAAATTAAGGAAATTAATTTTAAAGAAATAAAATTAAGGAATTTAACTTTGATGAAATCGAACTTTGGAATTTTAGTTTATGTGACAATATGAATTCAAATTTAATATATAAAATCATAAAATCGGGCACATTTTGATAAATCAAAATTAATTAACTCACACATTAACTAAAGACGTCAAAAGAAAATAATCCGATCCCAATCAAATTCTTGATGTCTTCTTAAGACAATTTTGCTCCCTTTGATTCTCGAAGTTACAAGTAATTGTCTTTCTGATTTCTTGTAATTATCTTTCCATTCTTAGAGACTGCTAAGTGTGATTTTTGAAGCGTTAAGACTATGATTTCTCTTGGAAGATTTTAGCTATTCATCAAGACAATCGGTCCAATTATGCTCTAATAATAAAGCAGCATGTGATATAATTTAAAATGATCGAACAAAGCATATTGAGGTAGACAGATTCTTCATTAAGGTAAAGTTGGATAGAAAGATCATGGAGTTGCCTAAAAGATGATATCCTCAACAAAGCTATTTCAAACCGAATTTTCTCAAAATTTTTAGACAAGTTGGGCATGTGTGACATCTATGCACCAACTGGAGAGGGAGTGATTTCTTGTAATTTTCTTTCCATTCTTAGAGATTGCTAGGTGTGCACAAATCATAGATTGATAATGTTACCTAACTGTAAGAGATTACGTAGCTAAAATTACAGGAAACTAATTGAAGGGTTCATCCCTATATAAACCATTGTACATGTTCGTTCTAAATTATCAATAAGAAAATCTCTTTACTCATTTCAAGACTTTCATCATATAATAGATTTTCGTTCTGTGGAAGCAACACCTCAATCACATAGGAAGAGAAGAACAAAACTTATATCTTTTTCCCCGAGCATTGACACAATCATATTTTAACCACTTTAAGTTTAAGAACGCAAACAACCTTAAAAAAACATCCCCATACTTCTAAAATTTGCATGATGACTTTCTATTTTCGTGGTTCAAATGAAATGCTTTTGTGACTTATTATGAGATACTCTATTGAAAATATATTTTTTATCGAAAGCAAAGTAACAGTTTTCTCAACCCTTGTTTGGGGTCCATTTTAATGAGATTTTAGGAAAATTGTATTTTAAAATAGGTTTTTTTTTTTTGGAAATATGTGATTAAAAAATAAGGAAAAATTTTGGGTTTACGTATAATATATTTTATTGAAGAATGCGTAATTAAAAATAAATTTTGAAAAAATGTATTTTTTTTTTGTTCCGGTTTAATGAAGCCCAAACAAGGGCTACATTTTGCAAACAACAATGCTACCACACTAAGCCTCAATTCGGCAATCAATTTATAACTAAATCAAATCGAATATAAATTTAAACCGACCAATTAATCATGACTTTTACTTATTTATCATCCACATATTTTATGGAACCCATCAATATTCATCTCAATGTTCCTCTTTATAAATTGATTTATAAATTTGTCAAATGTAGGCTAAATGATATGACTCATGCAATCATGATAAATAGGTTACAATTGATAAACATTTCCCTCTATATGCATAAGGAATAACCACAGAACAACTGGGAAGGGGAAATTGAATTGAACTGAGCCAGTATAGGACTCAATAGTGTAAATGTGTTAAACCGTGTGATGAACAGAACCCCAGAAAAACTACAAAGAACCAGAAGAAATATTCAATCTAATACTAACTTAAGAAACTAAAGAATTAATTTTTACAGCAAACGTGCGATCTTTGAAGCAACTGCGAAGAGCCCAAATCAAGAAACCCTAAACAAAACGAAGTTAAAAACTGAAATTTTATTTTATTATTATTTTTTAAATGGAAGTCTAGTTTTCTTATATATAATAGTCATTTGTCATGCACCAAAACTCCTGGTAACTCTATTTCATCACTTGACATGGAAAAGAGTGGTACTTGAATTCTTATTTAACTCACACTTGAGTCTCAATTCCAAACTCATAAATTATTGATAATATTAATTACATATAACTCCTTAGCACTTCAAAGAATTCGAACTAAAAACAAAGTTCATCACACACTTTGGATTCATGTGACTCATTATATGCAAGTGAAATCTTATTTTATGTACACTTTGGATTCATGTGACTCATTTAGAATTGAGAACAAGATGGAAAGTA
>CAIGRP010120197.1:0-13248 GCA_903798385.1 Fraxinus cuspidata
TTTCTGGACAAAACTAACCTCAAAATTAGCGTCACATATTTGACTAATGCTTAACAAATTGGATTTTAAACCTTTCACATAAAGCACATCTGAGATAGCAGGTGATCCAGATATATTAACGGCACCTTTACTTAGGATAGGTGCAGTAGCCCCATCTTCAAAAGTAACTATACCACCATTCCAATTATCAAGAATAGAAAACAAGGCTTTATTATCACACACATGTCTATAACATGCACTACCAAGATACTAGATAGAGTTATTTTGAGCTTTAAGTACAATATGAGCAACATAGCAATTCAATTGTTTATTAGACCTAGAAAGATCATTTTTCTTAATCCAAACCTTCTTAAAAGCAGAAGTAATCCTAGTTAATCGAGTCTTCATCTCAGTTAAATGGCTCACTTGATTGGCGAGGAAGTTAATCTCGTTCGAGATATCATGACTTCTACTTCTAGTATCAAGTTTATGACACCTAGGTCTTATGTGTCCCAATTCACCACAATTGTGATATGTGGGAATAAACCTAGGTTCAAAACTACGCGGTGGTTGTCGTTGATTTACTAGACAATCGGTCATACGTTGTCTAGTAGGCCTCGATACTAAAACATTCTTGCCCTTAGGTTCAGGATTAGCAGTATTCCTAACTTTGTTAGTGGCTGGGACAAGTACCACTCATGAATGAATGAAGTTATTAGATTTTTCTAGGTCACTTGTTAACAAGTTTCAACTCACTCAAATTTTTGGTAGAGTCCAGGAGGTCAGCAAAGAGCATCTCTCTCTTTCAAGTTCATTAACCTTTTTAATACGACTCTATCGACCTTCTTGATTTTACGACTTTATTGGTCTCATCTTCATATTCTTCCCCAGAGTCCTCACTATGTTCATTATTTTCCACCTTTTCACTGTCCTTATCAGAATCAATCCTAGCTATAGACGTGAATACCATAAAGTTTTGTTCATCCTCACCACCAGTGGTATCACTCTGAACACTTGAATCTGATTTGTCATCAGTCAGAGTCATTGCTAATGCCATAATGACCAAAACCTTGACACTCATGACATCTAACTAACTGGGTTTCTTACTAGAAGTCCTAGAATTACTCTTATCACGCTTATCTGTCGAAAATATACTTGGGACATCATTTTTTTTTCTTGAGGTTTTCTTCTATTCCTCATCGCTTTCTGGAATTTCTTAATGAAGTAAGCTATTTTGTCTTCCGTAAGGGTCCCAGCTTCAGTAGACTCACTCTCTTCTTCTCTAATGGTGTTCATGCCTATGGATTTAACCTTCTTCGATTGAGAAATGGTGAGTTCACAGGTTTGAAGCGATCCTACAAGTTCATCTATCTTAACAGTATCTAAGTCCTTACCTAAGGACTTTTTGAACTATTTTAGACTCGGGGATCTTCTCACCTAGATTGAAGCTAGAGTTTACTATGTCATTAAGCTTCGTATAGAATTTATCGAACGATTCATCGTCCTTCATTCTAATTTTTCCAAACCTAGAGGTTAACGTTTGCAGTTTAGTGTTCTTAACAATTTTGGTTCCCTCGTGTGCGGTCTCTAAAATATCCCAAACTTCTTTCGCAATTTCACACATCAACATTCTCTAAACTCCTCTGCAGACACAACCATAAACACAGTATGAAGCCTTTCACTATTCTAGTTGCATTCATCTAAGTTCGCTCTTGTCCAATTAGAAATGGGAGTGGGAATTACTTCATCATTAACCATAGAATTAGGTACAACCCAACCATTCACAACACTATGCCGATATGCTTATCTAACGATTTAATGAATGCTCTCATTCAAACCTTCCAGTATGCATAGTTGGTTCCGTAAAAATAGAGGCACGGCTAGTGACAGACTCATCTAGATTAATTTATGGGTCAGGAATCAAAATGTGGCTTTGATACCAATTGAAATTACAAGATTCGACCTAAATTACACTTAGAGGGGATGAATAGGTGATTATGCGAAAATAACATATTAATAATTAAATAACAACAAGTCACTTTTAATTATCTCTAGATGGTTAATCAATTAATTCAATTTTCCTATGTTGAACTGTTGCAATTGTATGAAAACAGTAAATAACACATAGAATGATAATGGAGAAACCCCAACTGGGTAAAAACTCCGGGTACGTTACCAGTCAAACATCTACTATAAACAAATTTAAACTTTCAGTCCGTCATACACGACTACCATTATACTTCCTGACCTCCTGACTGCAAATCCCACATTCCTCCTGGATTGCATGCTCCTGCACCAATTCTTGACTGCAATTTTCAAAGCCCATTTGGATCGCGTGCTCCTGCACCAACTCTCGGCTTTCTAAATTCGTCTATCTCATGTGGATCAACGAAGAACTTCGCGTTCTCCAACAACAATTGGAAAAAAATCAAACAATGAAGGTTGAAAGCTATGTATGAATTTGATGAAGTAGTATGTGTTCTCTCAATATTCAACCTTGGAAAAAAATGTTCAGAGGGGTGCATGTATTTATTCTGTAGGTTTAGGGTTGAATGAGCCAGACAAAAAATTTTAAAAATGCTAATTAAAATTTTTCGAATGACACTGTCGCTCGATCGAGAGCTTAGTGATAGGTTGTCACTTGAGCGAGGGTAAGGCGACAGATGAGCGACGATGTTTATGTTTCTCCCGTTCGAGTGAAGTCAGGGCGACAGTCTAGCGAAATTGCGGAGCCCTTTTTTTCTTCTTTCCATCCTCGAACCCTAGACCTAATACAACTCAGCTTATAATATTTACTAATTACTCCTTGACTTTTATTTCACATTAAATCTAGTCCTTTATGTTCACAGATTTGTCAATTACATTAAAAGCCTACAAATTCTTTATCCAGAGGTACCCACTCGACAATTTTTCACGCTTTGCCACTCTTTCCCGGAAGCCATTTGGGTACTTGACATGAAATCCATTAGTAAGATTTGATCTAACGACCTAAAGAAACGACCGCCTTGAAATTTCAAGATCCAGTGCTAGTTCATTTAACTGGTCCTGAGAGAAAACAACTATGCTGCTGAAAGAAACATAGATCACCGAGACAATTGGATGTTCATCTAATAAGCTAAAACACGTCGTATCCTCCAGCCAAAAGCTCCCATCATCAGATGATTTCAGTTCATTAGTGCCGAGAAATGGTCCAATAGGCAAGAAGTTGGGAATCAAATTACGAGCTGATGATTTGACTTCATAAAACAGAGCAACCACTTAGCACGATGTGCTATTTTTCCAGCAGCTGCGAAACATTCAAACACTATCTTTTGAGTCTTTAGGTTACCTTGGAAGCTCCATGTAAGTTCATTTTTTCTCGAAGGAGGTACTTCATCTGAGAGTTTGATCGATTCATTTTTTATAACAGATTCTGCAGGCAGAGCAAATTGTTATAATTATCGAACTATTGTAATTTCAATTAGGCCACCCCTTCAATTTCCAACCCTCATGTTGAACAATCTAATGCGCCCTATCACATGTAAGTCAAATTCATTTTCGTTAGAGACCTAGCATGTGCATAGTTTTCATAAATGTGTGGTGGAAATACTTGAACTTACGCTTTGTTTGACTTAAAGTATAAAATGTTAGGAAAAAAATTGGTACAAAAAGAACAAACATAGAACTTTACCATTTGCTGCTGTAGCAGATTGAAAGACTTCCGATTCAGCTCCTAATTTTTATGTAACATCAAATATCCATCCAATTGTGATATCAACTATTACACAAGTAATGTTTTCACCACTCTTTTCAGAATTAATTTTCTCAATCAAATTCGTCAAATTTCCCGGCATCGTTCTTATAACACTCTCCATTAGCTCGAATCCAGGACTTCTATCATCCTCAGATGGCAATCTATCTAGAATTGAGATCAGTTGTATCAGGTTTTTCTTCTTATCCTCCTCAGACATTGCAACAAAAACTTTTACATGTATATATTCCGTATTAATGAATGTAACCTTAATCCCTCGACTGGCATTTCGTTGACACAATTTCATGAGCGGGCAGACATGTCCTTGAGCTGGAAGTGGAACAGCCAATACATGTGGTCATCTCTTGCCCTTAACTGATATTGCTTCACATTTGTTGTTGATGCTCGAACCTTTGATCTATGATGTGCTCCCAAAAAAAGCCTCATGTTACTGCTGAACTCTTTTTTCTTGATGGTGCACTTAATATGAGATGGTGACACGTGGTTTATCTCGGCCCTTGGATTATTGCTTTGATGGTGTGAGATATATATACGTGTACAGTGCATATATTTTTTCACTTGGTTCTGCCTTTTGAGTTCTTCCGTCTTCTGGGTTCTTCTGAGAGTGCCTTTATTCTTGTAGATTAGGGTTTGGTTCTTCGTGTTCTTCATCTTTCATGATGAACTTGTAAACTAAGATCATATTAGTTGTTAGCCTCTGTAATCTGTTTATCAGAGTGATCGCTGTGAGAATAAAGGTTTTCTTGCAGTCGTGATTTCAGTCAGCTATTGTAAGGTTTCTTGTGTGATTCCTTTTAGATCTGGAGTTCAGTGTGAAAGAGGTAAGTGTTCTGTACTTTTCTTTTGTGATTTGAAGAACTATTTGTAACTTGTTGTCATTTTTGGGTTTATTAGTGTAACCGAGCGAATATCTATTATTTGGATGCTCAATGAGGGATGTAGGCGTTAGATCTGGTAGCCAAACCTTCGGGGCTTAGGCCAAAATAGTTCATTGTGTTCAATTTTTAATTTTCTGCAAATTTCCTTTCAATTCTGTTAATGATTTGTTGAATCTTGATTTTAATATCGTGTGTTGTGGGCCTTTTCATTTTTGTTACCGTTCAACTTAGAATACAAGTAGTGACAGTGGCGGGACTCCATTATAGAGGGTCCATTCCTTGTTCTATGATCATTGCAAATTAGTTTTTTTTAAAAGTCTTTGACAAAATCTATTAAAACTTTTATCAAAATTGTTGTCAAATAATGTTATGTACATTTGGTTTATTAAAGAAAGGGCAACTTTTTTAGGAAAAACTCATATTTATTCACAATATGAAACTATAAATTAATGTATCTAAAATAATTTAAAATGAATTTTTGGTGAATATTGCTTAGTGGGTCTCCAATTTCTTTTTTGAAGCTCCTGTTTGGTGCACATTTTGAGTTCAAGAATGTATATTTTTGTTTGATGTGATGGGGAATATGTAGTTGAAAAAAAAAGAAAAAGTTATTGAAGTGATGAAAAATATTATTTTATTGAAAACGTGTGATTGAAAATGAGTAGAAGAATGAGAACGAAAAAAATAATTTAGTTCAAACAGGGGCTTATTACTTAAATCATTACAGTTGGATTTCATAGAATGCATTAAGATGGTGGATCAACCTCAACCTACCTGCAGACCATTCTCAGAACATGAAATTAAAAAAATACGATGTTTAGCATGTGGCCAGTAAAGGCATCTGACGCCGGAATGGTCTTCACGCTGCCTTGTAAAAACGCCACTGGAGAATTGTTTGGGCCCAGGTAACAAGTTTCTGCCTAGATATATTGAATGGACAGGATCATCGATAAAGTCGTATGTGGTACTTATGAAGTGTGATCCATAAAATAATAGAATAATGCCATTTTGTCACATAAATTTGATATCCTGAATGACAGATGGTGTGGCAACAAGTGGTTGGTGCAAACATTATCTTTTTTATTTTTTTTTATTTTTTAAAATTGATCAATGATAGAATGTCATGAATGCTATCACGTGGCTTGTAATGCAAGATTCTGAAAAATTGAATATTGTATCCTCATGTTACACTACTTTTGTTCTGGGGAGCAACTAATAACAGATTACATCATTGCTGACTTCGAATTAATGCACTCCCTCGAGTGGAAGTTTGGAATACCTGGCCATGAAGCTTGATATATCTAAGGTCTGCGACAGGGTTAAGCGAAATTTAATTCTGTATATGATGGAACAAATGTTCCTTTTTTTTTTTGGCAGTGGCGTCGTCTAGCAAACTAATTATCAATTTAATCCTATAGTTTCTTTCTCTTTCTTAATTCACGGGACACCACGAGGCGCTGTAGTTATTAAGAAATAATATTTACCTTATCATCAAAATAAGCAAATATTGACTTTGTACTTACTTATTTATAAGTAAATTTAGGTATAATAAGCTTAGCCAAACGTGTTCTTTTGTGAACAAAACAACCGGGATGGAGCTAAGGGGGGCCTTGGGGGTGCCTAGCCCCCCCAAACCACTTGATTATATATATATATATAATCAAATATAAAAAGACTTTAATGATGTTGGAAAATAGTGTTTTTGGTTATATTTTTATTATTCTTTAGTTTTATTAATTAAGCAAATCGATTTTTAAAGTGGAGATTAGGAGAAGTCTCTGATAATTTTAGGTGAAGTATTGGTTAAGTCAATGGATTTGTGCTAAGTTAGTGAGTGGGTTCGTGAACTTGTTTGAATCCATCCCACTCACGAATTTATCCTAGCATAAGGTGAATATGAAAGGACATCAATTCAAATCCTGAATTTTGAACTGAGAGAGATATTGAGAGAGACTAAGTATTATCACTATTTCTTAAATTCATTGACTCAATTTAATTCAATGAGATCTTTCATTTATATTTTTTTCCACCAAGAACATTACGTAAAACTCTTTGACCCTTGAATTTGGAGTATGCTGATGTGTGCAGAAGATACAAAAATGAGATGGATAGGAGTTTAGAATTGGAAGCCTTGGTGTTGATGAAGAATGAGATCACCACTTCGTAAAAAATACTAGAGGAGAAAGATATCCAGATTATTGATCTTATCGTGGAACTTAGCCACTCAAAAGAGGCTATCTGCAATAACTATCGATACAGATCAATTAAACAAAGTTCTCAACTAGGAAGAATGGCAACGATTGATACATTATTTTATTTATATTTTATGTACGATTAGTCAAAAGTGGATTACTTTATAAATGTTTATCAAAATTTATGAACAAATATGTGATTTTATTGTTTTCTTTGTATAGCAAACTCATTGCCAACTGTCACTATATCATTGGTCGTTGACTACTGTAACATCAAAAATCTTCATAGGCCTGGCAAACCAAAAATCATTGCTATGCCATTATTATATCACCACTCTTAACATGTTTCTCATGTTCTTCTACAATATTGCTCATTACTATTGAATCATAAGGCAAACAATTCATCAGTGTAATACAAGTGAATAATCAGATTTGTGGTTTAATTTAGCTGAAGTTGAAGCCATCACATCACGTGGATACCCATAAATCTCTATATTTATTGATCATTACCCCTATGCATTCCACTTGTTGTAAATATTGGTAGTCTTTCATCGTATACAATTCATTCGAATTATGTTACATGCAAAAGACATCATATGTCCTGTATTGTCCCATTCAAACGTATTGGTTGTCACGGATCATAGAGTTAGAATATCGTGCTATAGCGAGTGTCAAGGCCTAAGCATTTTTTCTAGTTTCAATTACTTCATAAAATTGACCAAGACGAGATTTGATTTCATATGTATTTATTGAGTAATGATATTCATCAGCAGTCTTTGACATTGTGATGACTTTCACATTCTCTAAACATCAATCCCGAACATCACTTTCTAGATGGCGTCAGACGCAAATATTTTGAATTATGAGACACAATTAAACTTGTAAAAAAATTGTAAAGAAACATAGAAACATTCATTACCTTATTACAATTGTTCTATATAGGTTTTCATATTTTGATAGCATACCAATATACATCATTTTCAATACGTCAAAGATTTCTTTTTAATATTTGTAATCGAGCCACTGATCTCCAATTTGATCACTCTCATGATTTTCAACCTAAGTCATTGCAGAAAATGCTCTCTCATTATAGCAATAGTCATGGAAAGAATTAAGGTAAATGTCATCAACAAGTCCATCACCTAGATCTGGACATTTTAATCGGAATTAAACCTCATGAACCGAAACCGAAAGAGCTTATATGAAAATATTTATTAAACACACACATTATGAGTAGAATCGAACCCGAATCAGAACTGACGATTAGGGTTTAGGTTTGGATTTAGTTCCAATAATTTCAAGGAATCAAATGGTTCCATTTATAAACTATTTGAAGTATAATGGGTGGTTACGGTATTGAAATACCCAAATTGATCCACCCGATGACCAGGCCTATTGTCATCCCTTTAATCTCCAACATCATTTCAATTTTTTATCTCGAACATTCTTTTTATTAACATTTTCATTATCACAAGAAAATGCAAATTTACGTTTATAGAATTTGTCCAGATATAAACAATCAATTTAAGTAATTGGAAGGAAAAAAGTATAACCAATATTCGATGCTAATAATCAAATCAAATAAAGACAATTCAATAAATGTAAGCAAAATCATTCAAACTCATTTTACATACACAATTCAAAAATCATTCCATATAATATAAATCATTTCAAACCCATTCCAAATCAATTTGACACAACAAAATTCAAAAAATTATACGGCGATAACTCTTTCACTACTATTGTAATTTGTGGACGAGCTCAATATTGGGCCTACTTGGAAAGGACAATTGATACTTCGGCACATGGAAGTTTGGTCCGATTGAAGCGATCCGACCCGACTTGGGGGGGCTGCAGTCATGGCTTTGAATCCAGGTTTGTTCTAAAAATGTACTATTCGACGACAAATTTGTAATGGAAAGGTGATCACGTCGGTTGTCATGGTGGAGCTTCCAGTAGGGGTGATTGAGGTGAATCTCACCAGTGCACCATTTTCCACCTACTCGTTTTATCAAGTACAGAGGCTGGTGAAACAAACGGTGACAATCCTGGTTCCTGATGGCACTGGGAATTACAGGATAGCATGTACGAGCCGCTAGGCGAAAGGATGACGCCACCAAGTTACAATATAGAAGGGTTTGGATGGAGTTTGGGAAGAAGAAAAAATTCTCTTTTTCTTTTATTTCCTTTTTTTCTTTTTTAGTTTTTAGTTAATTATTTTAATTGTTTAATAGAAAAATACAAAGTTACTAGTTTTCCCTTTTTAAAATATTCAAATTTTGATCAATATACATTTTCTTGGTCAACTAATGGTTAAATGGATGGAATGTATTTGTGCTGCAACAAAATGAAAGGCTTTAGAATATGCGCGGCACAAATTAAAAAAATTGATTGAAGTCTAGATGAAAACTTTGAGACATATGTATGTATAATTCCTAATGACTATATGATATAATATAACTTAATTTCCTTATTTCTGATCAAGTGTATGGTTACATGATGAACAAGGTCTGCTTTAATTTAGCTTAACTTTTAGACAAAATAAATGTGGTCTTAATAAAACTCCTTGTACTAATTTGGGAGTTTAGTTATCCTGTATTCTTTCTTTGCTGGGACAAATTAATTAAAAATTAATTTTCAAAAGACGTTGATGTGAAATATGACCATAAAATATCAAGTTATTTTAATAAGAAAAAAAAAAGAGTAAATTTTATTTTCAAGAAATTTGCATGGCTTCCAATAAATGTTATTTCAGATCAATTAATTATGTAATCACTTGAATGAGGAGAGCTAACGAGAGCGTACTTTAGCCATTTAGGTTCTCAAAATGATCAAATACTTTTTTGCTCACTTAAATGAGTTTTGGTGATATTTTAAAAGGACAAGTATGGATCCTCAACAGGTAATAAAACGATAAATAAAATATGGTTATCGTGGGAATCGCATATTTAATTTGGATACAAATAATCCTAACTTTATTCCAAATAAACACAGGTTCAACGTTTTGTATGTTTTCAACTAAATTATGATATCCATTCTAAATATGCAAATAAAAGTGATTTGATAAATTTTGGAGAAACATTAAAGTTAAAAACGACAAAGGATTTCACCAATAACTTCAATTCTTGCAGTTAACTATATTTGGATGCATTTGATAATTAATATTCTTAATTTGTTTCATAATATTTGCAAAGTAAAATTGAACCAATTTTTACTTATTATCCTACGTACTATATTCTTATGCAAGATGCGAACATGTAAAAGCGCGTAAATACCTAGGATATTTGATTCAAGATCACACAAATCATATTGATATATTTTTATTTTTATTAAACTTTACAATGAATACTACGAAGTTTTAAATGTATTCTCAACCTTTCGAAAATAAAATAAGTCACTAATACGTTCAATAGATATCCAAGCCATTAAAGACATGAAGGGTTGTCCCCTATCTCAGCCCTTGAGTAAGATATGACAAACTGCTCCACCAATAATGGTGTAGGGGTCTTTTATTTTCTTAAAATAAAAACAAAATGACATCTAAAAAAAAATGACTAAGTCTGCATGTCTACAGAGTTACTGAATTTAAATGGAGCTCTAAAATTTCCTTTGCCACTTCAACTTGACAGAGCTTATATTAGATTTCACTGGAAAATAATTTTTTAAACATTGTCTATTTTTCCATATATGGTAATCAAGTCCAATTTTTTTTCCAATCATTACAACATAATAATTATGTCTAGATGGTTTTTTATTTTTCGTGAAATAAAAACAAAATTTCATTTAAATGTGGAAAGGAAATATAAATTTTGCTAAGTCAGCGTGTTTAATAGAGCTTCTAAATTTTGACAGATCTCTGGACAATGCTTGTTTAATCATTTGCTATAAAAACTTGACGGAATTCACATCATATTACATTATAAAGAAATAAAAAACTATCTATTTTTGCTTATGTGAGATAAAACAATACGACAAGTGAAATAATTAACAATTACCTTAATCTGATAGAAATTTTTGAAAAATAATTAAATATTACCATAATATGAAATTTTGGAAATTTAATTATTGGACAAATCTCACTCATGATATAAGTACGAAACAACTACTTGGTAGGACTGACACATTGTGAGCAGTACATTCGATCCAAGATGTCAAAACTTGCAACATTGTTTTTGTCAATTGTTGTCTTCTTTCTTGTCCTTTCAGGTTCATATTCATACCACTCGTTCCTAAATGAGTAATGCGCGCGTGCGCACACACATTTTTTACTTGATTTGATTAGAAGAAGTTGTTCGTAATTAGTCATTTACTCATTTCTCATTACATCATGTTTATATATTTTTTAAATGCTCTCTCACAAATAACTTATTTAAATGCAGGTGGTGAGAATAGCGGTTTGGTGGAAGCAAAAAATGATTGCATGCGTTTTATTCAAAGATCATCATGCAGCACACAAGGAATTATAGTGTGCACAGAGTGCATGCAATACGGGAATCGCTTGACTGGGGTCTATTGCCGCAAATATATGTCAAATAATTTTTATTGTATTTGTGCATATAAATGCAACAGTATACCAGGAAGACCATGACGTTGTTAATTTCGTCTGTGTTACTATTAATTGTGCGTTAAGGCAGTAA
Organism: Fraxinus cuspidata; assembly: GCA_903798385.1. Classification (NCBI taxonomy): domain Eukaryota; kingdom Viridiplantae; phylum Streptophyta; class Magnoliopsida; order Lamiales; family Oleaceae; genus Fraxinus; species Fraxinus cuspidata. Next base: position 11,438 of record CAIGRP010120197.1, read on the forward strand.
TAATATTCCAAGAAATTTCCAAAGCCTTGGCATTATTTCGCTTTACATATTATGGGCAATATATTTAAATCCAAGTAATAACTAAAATACCTATACCATATAAATAAATAGAGAAATTTTCAAAGCATATATGGTATGCAAGGTGTTAAAATAATTATACTATAAGTTAAAAATAATAATTTAAATACTGTTGTTTAATTATGAAGGTAGTTTTAATTCGAACTTTTACCCTTTATCGTTAAGGGAATAGTACATAGCTACAAATATTTTAAAATACATTTTCAAAAATAATAAATTTATAGAATTTTTTAAAAATCAAGTGATCACTTATGACTTATAATTTAATTAATTAAGACATGATCACAATAATACAAAATTTATGACCACAGTCATGTACTAGTTATAAATTACACAAGATAACAGGCACCGGTTAATGGGTCACACAATTTTCAACTCACACTATCCTACTCGACTACCGTGACAACAACCAAATCGTTGCTGTTAACTCAAATTCACAACCCCCACCACCACCACCTCCACCTCCTCCCTGTTCCTATGATGAATCTCCAAGACTCCTAACTGATAGATCAAAGCCTAAATATGTGGAGCTCAGTCTTGAGAGAGACACGACCAAAGTAGACTCGAGGGAATGGAAGGCGGAGCTCACCAAAATGAGACACGATCAAAGAAGACTTAGGAAAGTGGAAGGTGGAGCTCGTCCGATGGACACATATATGTCTGAGGCACCTCCGTCGTAGCATCAAGTGGGTCAGTAAGCGCAACCTTCGATTAAGCACATCCCAACCATGTTTCCGATGAATCTACAATACTCAACTGATTGAATCAGAGCCGCCATGGGGAAGGTGAGGTTTAGGGTTTGGTTGAGAGAGGGAGGATTTGGGTTTAGTGGAGTGGGGTGGGTGATTTTGTGTAGATATTCCTAACTTTTATTTAAAAAAATGTTATTAATACCTTATTTTTGAAATTTAAAATTAGAAGGTAGGTATGGGGGTAATGAGATCTTGCTATACATTCTTCAGGAAATATATAAGGAGTTACATTATGATACATGACACTTTAATTTTGTCAATTTAAAATGCAATCAACTTTTTCCTCCATATTATATTATGTAATAATTTATATACAATTTTAATGTACAAGTAACAAATATCCGTGAACTAAAAATTAGTTCCTCCATAAAAAATGTAATAATCGACATATGATCCACCCTCTTGTATAAAAAGAACAACTCCAAATGTACGAATGTCGCTGAATTGTGTCCCCAACATTAGTAAACGAATTTGGATGTACTTTAATTGTATTATTGCATCTTATTGTAAAGTTTTGCTCTTTAATAAAAGGTATAATGTCTTGTCCAATTATTGGAATTATACTTTCTAATTTTTCGTGTCTCCACTTATTTTCGACTTCATAGAAAATACGTGCGCCTTGCATAGACCGTGCATGCTCGAGAATTTTAACATTGTTGAAACTTGATCTGTCAATTTAACGTATTTTTCCTCATCTTTAATAAATTATCTCAAATATATATTTTTGTCTATTCATTACTATTTGAAAAAAACATTACAAGTTTTTTGAGAAATAAATAAAATAGTTCCAACTTTAAAGATTCCTAATAAACAAACCATCCCAAATATTGATACTAGTCAATTAGAGAGAGTTCACTGTCTAGTTAGAACTAGAAAATAGGTACCAACATCGGTACGAACTCAAAAAACTGATTTGGTAACTTCATTTTTGTTGGAAAATTGGGGTTTTATAAGTGGTTTGACCAAATTTTGACCAATTAT
>CAIGRP010120214.1:0-14365 GCA_903798385.1 Fraxinus cuspidata
ATAGAAAATCCTATTAATTCTTTCTCGATATGTGAGTGATATTTTCCGGGAACAAGCTTGCTGCTTCAAGTTTATCCTTCTCTTAGGTTTGTAATTCTATTTTATTTTCTTATATGTGCTTTGAAATGATTCTATTTTACTTTTATACTCATCATTCATAAAAAAAACACATAAGCCTTTCTTGAGACCTGGACAGAAAAATAAACAAATCAACTAGTCTTTTCCTTTATTTATTGAGTTCTCTTGCCTTACTATCCACCAGATATTATAAGAGGAAAGAGTTGGATATATATATTATTTTTGTCTTTTTTCCTAATTAATATATGTTATTAAGTTATAATTATGACTGGTAATTTTATCCAAGATTGGAAGTTGTACCTTTCCTTCATAAACTTTGAATCTTTTGAATGCAAAGAGTACTTTGCATAAAAATTCAAAATTTATTGTGTTTTTTACACATATTTAAAAGGAATAGCATAAGCCTTATTCAAGTATTGTTGTCATATTTAAATGTTGATTTTTATCCTTATATACATATATATGATTATAATGCAAGTTTTGAATAAACATTGTGTAACTATGAAGATTGATAGATGGTTTGTTATATTTGTAGGGTTTGTTTATTGCTGAAGTAGAAATTCTTGAGAACTTTTAGATGCCTTCCAGCTCTTATGCCATGTTTGTAAGGGGAATTGAATTTATCTGATGCTTCAAGTGAATTAAATTTTTTCTTTCATTGTGAGATTCTAATTAATTGATCGGGAATCAAATATAATTTCTCTAGTTTCTTTGTGTTTTGGAGCTTAAATTCATAATTCAAGAGTAACATTGAGATTTTTTTGGCACGAAATGATAGAATGTTGTCTGTTTAGTATTAAATGAGCAAAAAAGTAAAAATGTGGTTCGTTGTAGTATCTAGTCTTATCTAATAAATACTATGTGCCAAACTCAATGTTATATCACAAGATTTGGCAATTTCCTCCAATAGATCACATAGAGAGCTTGTTAATGTAAATCAATCATTTTCAATAAAGGTATCCATTGGACACAGGAATTTCTCTAAGAGATCGAATATTTTTCTTAGTAAGATTTTATCTATTCTGTAAGGTGTGAACATACGCTCTCTTATAAGTATCATTTTTGAATTATTGTGTTACTCCATAAATTCACATGATACAAAAACGACCCTACAAGGGTGCGGATAAGAATATTAAAAGCCTTTGCCAAATTCTAATTTTGAGGGCCTAAATTATGAATTTCGCATCCGATCCTCAATATCACATAACCGACATTGCGTTTAGCCTGCCCTTTTGCCAAGAAACGTAGGATGATTGATTTTGACTTATTGAACAAAGTCCTAAATATATGTAGAGTCAACTCGTTATGATTTCTAATTGGTTTGAAGGTAAAATACAAATGCCCATCTTCCAACTAATTTTTCATTTTATTATTAGCTATGTCATGGAGAAGTACTCACAAGTTTACAGTCGACTACGTGAATCTTTTCTGTTATTTGGTTCATTGTTACAGAAGATTTAATGTTTACCAGATGGTTAGCATACTCCCCACTTGTGAATTGCAAATAGATGATAATAATATTACATGGGATGTCCGAAAATTGCCTCAAGTTTATATTTCATTCTTTTAACTTTTCTATTGAGATTTTAAACGAGTGTCTCTATAGGTCTAACAAGATGCTCAATAAATACTTGAGTCATCATTTTCTTTGATTTTCCTCGACACGAAGTGAAAGCAATGATGCCAACATTTTGGACACTTGGAAAGATTGTTAGACACTTAATTATGACTCGTTATTAAAACAGCTAATCACATTACCTTTTGAGAAAAAAGTTATTTGAATGAGACAATTCTTGAAATATATAATTGTAATTTGTAATAGTTTGAACATTGAAGGTAGGGTGCGTAGGGAAGGGAAGTAGAGGGCCATTTCTCTTATTCTTTTCGAAACTTTCTATGCGACCTATTATTTTGTTTAAGTAAACTATAGGCCATGAGCATTATCCTCAGTAGTTCGAATAAATTACTGTCCTAAATCCTAGAGTGAGTGAGAGCAAGTTGAGCTACACTTTCATTTTTTGCGCTACGTCCCGTGCTCCTCGGCTTGATTAATTGAGACTAAGGCTAATCTCTAACACGGTTGTGGCTTGAATGGCTAAAGAATGAGAAGGATGGGCGTCTTAAGTTCATAATATCAAAAGGTCCCAAAGTCCCGTTTTATTCCCATTATTTCATGTTATAACGAGAGGAATTGTATCTAGGGGCGGGGCGGGACATTTATAATGAGAGGAATAGTAGTTTTTTGAAAAATGTGCGATTAAAAAAGAAGGAAAAATTTTTGGGTTTACGTGTAATATTATTTTATTGAAAATGTGTGATTAATAAGAAATGAGAAAAATAAATTATAATTTAATGAGAAAAAATGAGGGCAAATGTGGCTTTAGTTATGATATTGAATTATGGAAAAGTCACGAAGGAAAGGTATTGAATGTGGTCCATTCTTGCTGATGTTACACTCACTGTTTTAGAGATTGAGAAAGATGTATTGACATTAACCAATTCAAGTTTTACAAAGGGGTTGTCAAGATAGAAGCAACCCTACACTTTTTTTCGAGAGCGAATAGGATACGTACATGATTCTGTGTGTGCACGAGTAAGAGTTTTCTAGATTTATAAGTTATTAAAGCAAAGTCGAAGTAACAACATGAGAATAATGATATTCAACTTAAATTATAAAAGATATTAGATAAGATTACACGTTTCAGGTAAAGAGTCGATTTAAATTTAAAATAATGTTTAATTTGTTAGAACTTTCATATCGGCCACAAACTTAGACTTTCAAACTCAGAATTTGAAGCTCTCAACTGTTGTTCTTGTCAAGGATGATAATCCAGCTATATAACAGCCAAGTGTCCAAAAATCATTATTGCACTATACAATTATTTCAATTACTAGATTTTTTTTTTTTTAATTATTTTTTCCAATTGTGAGCAAAAGTCATAACCTAGCAATGATTTTCTGCACATAACTGGATTTTGTCTAAAATGCAAAATAAAATAGACGGATTCGAAAAATAAATTATATATATGTTCTGAAAATGAAACACTGAAGGCCAAAATTATTCTCATAAAAATGAAAACATGCATAAGAATTTCAGATTGAATTTTCATTGATTGCCTTGCGGACTTTTTACATGTCAGAAAAAAAAAAAGAAAAAAGAATTGAACCTAGTATCTTACACTTTGTATTTTCTAATTCTTGAGTTTTTAATCTTGTAAGAAAAATAAATAATTATCATGTCCTTTATACTTTAACCATTGGAACTTTTTTATCCGTGATAGATAGTTGATTATACCATCCAGTCATCTCCGATATAACGTATCAAACATGCCATTTATGTACAAATGGCTTCCACGAACCGGTTTAACACCCAAAATCTTCTTGTTGCGGGTATCTTTTTTTAAAATTTTTAACTGTCATGTTCCTCTTCATGTGAGCTGATGATCTCCTCATCATCAAGAAACTGGAGAATTTCTTGAAACTTCCCCTTTCCCTATATCAGAATGGCCCTGATTTTGTAAATGCAAATTTCTACTTTTTGAGAGAGAGTTTAATGGGCAAACCATTCTGGGGAAGAGCAAAGGGTGCATACTGAATCTCATTTTGTGGGCCCACCATAGACCAACTGTAAGGATAGGAACAAACTTTCCATAAGGAGATAACATCAAACATACTATATGTAGGAACAGTTAAATTTTTACAACATATGAAAAGACTGTTAATTTTAAGGTTTTTTTACCTGTAATTTGTGGTCAGGTGATGTGCGAGGACTAAAATTTCAGTCTTGGCTAATTCATTTCCTGGACAGGAGTGGATCCCATTGCCAAATGGCATAAATGTATTGGGCTTTGGAGCAACCTGTTAGAAAGAAAAGATTTTAGCTTAGGCCTTAGGAGTGAAGAAAGTTTACAGTAAAGTCAATGAATTTTGTGTACCAAGAATGGTAAATTTACCTCAAATCTTGAAGGATCAAACTTCTCAGGGTCTCTGAAATTTTCTGGGCTGTGGTGAATGTTTCTAAAGAGTGGTAAAACTTTCCATCCTTTTGGTATTAAATAGCCTGTAAATTTACCAGTGGATAAATATTAGCCAAATTTCAATACAAAAGGGTGAGTTTTTCCAATTTTTTTCTTATATGTTGGTTTTAACTCACCGTTAAATTCGACATCTTGAACAGCTTCTCTGAAAGTAAAAGATAGAATAGATGCAACTCTGAGTGTTTCTTGAATCACCCTTGTAGTGATTGGCATTTTCTTGGTATCTGCCCAAGTCAGTACCTTCTCTTCACCAGATTCCTCTTTAGACTTATTTATTGCTTCTTGTTCTTCCTGTAATAAAAAAAACAATAAAAAAAATTGAGTCTCCTGCACGAACTTTTTTCGATTATTGTAATATAAGCAAGTGGGATTTAATATCTTACAGTGACAGATTGTAGAACGCTTGGATTTTCTGCTAGGTACTTGATAATCCATGTCAGAACACTAGCAGTGGTATCTCTTGCAGCAAAAATGACACCAATGACGTTGTCAGCAATTTGTTCATCGGTTAGTCCTTCGTGATCGCACATAAATGATCCGAGCAAATCGTTATAATCTTGTTTCGTTTGCCTGCGAAGGGACATGATTTTGGCCAAGATTTGTGCCAATTCCTTCCTGGCTTTCATGGCTTTGTAAAACAATGTTCCCGGAGTGTTAATCGGCATTGAATTGTACCCTTTTTCGAGATTATAATAGCATCTCTTGAGGTCTTCTCTGTACAAAACTTCATCCTTTCCAAATATGGACAGTAGAGCCACATTGAAAGTGTACTGCAGGATAGTAAAAACATACAGTTTTGATCAGAACTCAATGTTTCAGATTCAAAAGCAGAGGAATAGAGAGAAAAAACAGGGGACTCTGTTTTCTTAAAGGTAGAACATACTGTTTTCATTTCTTGAAATGTAGTGATCAATTTTCCTTCCCATGATTTGAGGGAGCTAATTGCAATGGACTCAATATCTGGTACAATGTTCTTGATCGATTCAGGCATGAATGCGCTAAGAACTAGCTTGCGGAGTTTGGCATGATACTCGCCCTGATGAAAGAAAATAGCCTGTTTGCCTAACATTCTCTCTTTGCTTGCAGGGAATGTGGGCTTGAAGAGATTTGATTTGGTGACAAGCACAAGTTTTGCAGCTTCGGGACTCGAAATCATCACACAAGGACACCCCAATATGTGAGTCTTGAATATAGAACCATACCTAGAAAAAATCAAAACAAACAAGAAAAACATACTATGTAAGAATCTTGAAATCAAGAAAATCTTGAAAATCAAATTAAGGGATCATAGTATGAGAATTTGGACTCACTTCTTGACTTTGGAAGCAAAGAAAAGATTTGGGTTTTGGGAGTAAAGTTGAAAGGTTTCTCCTACGTAAGGCCATCCCATTGTGCCTGGTGGGAGTGGCAATTTCACTTGGCCATATGAGAAGAATTTAAAGATGGCATTGAGGGACAAAATTAAAGCTGCAATTAAGAAAAAACATAAGCAGATGAATTCCATGATTATGTAATAATAACAGATGGAATAGCAATAGTACAGAGAGAGTACTATCAGTAGTGACAATTAGTAGCTTTTTTGGTTTAGATGGGTTATGGTTTTTGATGAAGAAAGGGGAGTGAACCAAAGGGGTATATATAGGTGGGGGGTAATGGGGGGGTGGGGTGCAGAGGATGGGCCTTCCAAATACAGCTCGAATCCCACACACGGAATCTCCCTCCAGCTCATGTATTTGTGAGAGAAACATGAATGTATGTATATGTGTATGTATAGGATGAGAGAGAGAGAGAGAGTATTGGCCTTTGAGTTGACTAATGAAAGAGGTGCAAATAGCAATAAACAGGGCAGCGGCCACCCGCCGCCAGCCTTTTGGTTTGGGTTTGGGACAGACAGATTTGGAAAAGTAATAGAGGGGATGAATATACTATCCGTACCATCACATTCAAAACTTTAAATAAATACTTTTTTTTTTTTTTTTAAATCTTTCAACTATTGGGCTCTATTTTGCCTGTATGTCTTTTTTTTGTATGCATTTTATTCGACCCGGATCAGTCAATCCCAATTCAGTTCTCGATCTTAGAATTATAATAATCTCATTCTCGATTTTAGCTTCGTAACCGAATTTTGATACAACTCTAAAAATATCAAGAAAATCATAATTTATGTTAACTTACATGAATTTATTAATATGTAATAATTGACGGTTTTATCATTTAAAATTTTTTTTAAAAAAAGGTAAAAATGAAATAAGAAAAATAACAATTTATTTTTAATAGAATTGATGTCCCATTTTCACATATTTCAAAAGAAATTAGTTTGGTCCAATTCGTAATACTCCAGATTGAATTAGTCGATGTCCACCCCTAATGAGGTGAGTGTATTTTGTTTAACTACAAAATTTTATTTTATTTTATTATTGATATTGGTGGCCAAAAAGTTTTATTTGCAATCAAGTGAGTAGTTGACATTAAGGATGCATGAATTGAATTTTGACCAAATTGTCTTGGTATGACTGGAATAAGATGAATTGAAATTTGACCAAATTGTTGATTTGGACGTAGATTGAAGTATCCCACAATCAACGTCAAATTTAAAATGAGAAAAAAAATTAAATTAATTAAATCTTGTCCTAGAATAGGTAAACACGTAGACATATCAAGAAAAAGAAACATTGAAAATTAGAAAGAAATCCAAATAAATAGTTCCTTTTTTTTTTTTTTTCATGTTTTTAAGTTTATAAATGAGGTGATTTAGTATAGTTGAGAACGTAGTGGTTTTAAACTCAAGTCTGGCAGTCGAGATGATTTAAAATTGGGATGTTCATGTGTAATGTTCATATATTCATGTGTAACGTTCTTGATCAAAATAAATCCAATATATACATAAGTGTGTGTGTATTTAAAATACGGTAGAAATATATGTGATTCACACGTATTAATGAGGTGACCCGCACTTATATTTAATCTAGAATATGTAATATTTTTGAAAATTCGTAGGGACAATAATTCAACTATTTGAAGAACCCCTTACTGAGTCATAAAAAGGGACTCCATATGGTCAAATTTGTTGAAAGAAGAAAATACTTTGATAAATCGAATAATTGAAGTTCAATTATATATCACATCAATTGAGTTAATTAATCTGTCAAAATTATTGATTTACCCCCTCGTTCCAAGTAGTTGTGCAAAGTAATCGATTAGCATCATTACTGAGATATGCGCGAACTGAGCTAGACTCTAATTGAGCGAGGTGGCACTTATAACAAGCCGAGTAGCTTGACTTGACCCATTTAACATCCCTTGTACAAAAAAGGATTGATAATTCATCAAAAATGCATTTCTTCGCTACTCAAAATTTTCATCAAATTAATAGTATTTTTTCCATCACATGATTTGATGTGCACTTCAAGCCGAGTAGCTTGACTTGACCCATTTAACACCCCTTGTACAAAAAAGGATCGATAATTCATCAAAAATGCATTTCTTCGCTACTCAAATTTTTCATCAAATTAATAGTATTTTTCCATCACATGATTTGATGTGCACTTCAATTTGATATGCATGACCTAACTGCACTTTGCTTAAGAAATTAATTTGCTTGGATTCATGTGAATGTTACATATATTAACCATTCAATGCCAAACTTGTGGAATTTTTCCCTTTTGTTTTATTTTCATTATATTGTCATTTATTTTCTTTAATTATGAATTTATATTTGCATGGTTTTGTTCCCACTAATTAATGAGTATTTTTTAGTCAAGTCAGTTCAACCTATTCCAACGTTTTACTATGCATTTTTGTCTTCGTGTTTGATACACAAAGATATCTTTCGAATTCTCAACATAAAAAGGTTTTCTTAAGAAAAATGTCTTTCGTTTTTCCACGAATTTTGATTTGTGAAGATTCTAATATACCTTCAACGAAGATTTTTGTTGGGGGATATGAATGCTTGTACTATGATTGGAAGTAAATGTTCTTACCAAACAATTAAAAATATAACTACGTTTTTATAAAATAGTTACAGGGTTTTTTTTATGTTGATCCTTATTTTGTAATTTCACCAATCACTATCTTGAAGTTTTGTTTGATTAGTTATTTTTCTTAGTAGGGTAATGTATATTTTCTTAAGACAATCTCACCTAATTTGGACAAATAAATTCTTAAAAAATGATCAAATTGGTGAAACCGTTGTAATCAAGAAGGTTGAACAAAACCTCATCTTACAAGTTGAAATTCTAGAGAAAATTACGAACTCGAGAAATTTCAACAATCCAACCTTAATTAACTTTAATCACTTCATCTAAATATTTAAGTATCCAGATTCCTCGTGGCTAAGGACCTCATTTGTTGACATTACTTATTGTGGGAAATTCATTATTAGAAATAAAACAAAAAAAATGCAGAGATCATATATGGGTTTGTTATAATCGTGATGTTTATAATCATCATATATAAATATAAGATACACACATTGAGAAAAAGGTATATAGCAACGTATACATGACAATGTAGGAGTGTTAAATGGGACGAATCGAGCGCGAGTCAGCTCACCTCGGTGGGACCGGGTTGAGTTGAGCCGCTAACACCTCGCTAAGTTTTTTTTTTTATTATTATTTACTAAAATATGGATTTTTCACTCATTATGACTAGATGACGAGTGGTTCACACAAGCGATTCACTGTTCGGTTCATGTCCATGTCTTGTCTCACTTAACAACCTATGACAATATGACATCCAAACAATACCGAATAATATTTGTAAATATAATTTTTTTTTAATCTAATATGCTATTTATTTGTCCATAGCGAACATGTCATAACTAATATGAAATATTGAAAAGAACGCGATAATTAACATAAATTGCGGCTAAGACTTAAGTGATATGCTTACACGTGGCTTAATAAATCGTGATAAGATTAACGTAAAGTGGACATCGTGCAAAATGTTTTTAGTGTTTGATGTCTTAAAGGTATACAAATTCTTTGTACATTTTCATATTAAAGGGAACGTGCCATATTTATGCTTATTTGAGATTAAGAGAATACCAATCTTAAAATTGATTATTTGTTAAATATTTAGACGAATCGAATTACTCATTTCAAATTTTATGTGTAGTATTTATATTGTTCCTTTTAGGCATTTAAATAATAATCAGAGGTTAGTAAATACACCATAATATTTTATGAAATTAGTCGTCAAGCCAACACGAATCCACCCAAACTTTGTTGTTTAGCTATAAATTTGGTCGATACTTGCACTAGAAATAACAAGAACGATTACTTATGACGAGATGAGATGACCCACCATCTCTTTTGATACGGAATATATAAATTTCTCAAACTAGATTTGAATACGTGTCTTGGAGCAAATAATTTTCACGGATTTCATCCATGAGAGATCTTTAACCATGTTAGCACAATCGCCAAGATATAATAGGTTAAACACTACACTAATTTCAAGCTTATTCTAACAAGAATAGATACAGTACATTATCGACTACTAATCATATACATCTTTGAAGATTACTTTGCGTATAGATGAGGATTATTTAAAAACTTCGTACTTGGGTGCCAGCTTAGAGCTTGTTTGGTATTAAGTTCTATTTTCTACTTTTTATTAATTTCAAATTTAATTTTAACTAGTTTTTTCAAGGAGTACGCTTAATTGGGGGTCAAATTATATCCGCGATGCATTTGTTACTAATTGATACAAATTATTCATAAATTTCGCGCTGATAAATTTGATTCGAGCTCTTTTCATATTTTTTTTACTTGAGTTATTAGGTTACATATCCGTGTCACGTACTCAGTTAGCTTAAGAAATATAAAAAATTCAAAAGAATAAAAAAAATTAGCCACCTTAATCCACCTGTTAAATTCTAATTTTATACAGACAAATTCAGTCAGCACACCAAACACAACCTTAGTATCTTGGAATACATGTACACTCTTTTTTTACCTAATCTTTTACTTGCACTCACAATAGGTTGTTGGGACCATACATTTGGGAGTTTTTTTATTCATGCGGCCCCGTGCGCATGTGAGAGGGTGGCATATTTTCGGTAACAACTTACACTCTTGACTTTTTATGCAAGGTGTATTTACATACTACCTATTGAATTTTTGAAATTTACATTTTAATACTATTTTTTTACTAAATGGTGACAGAAAACACCATTTGTCTGAAAATATACAAATCAAACATTATAAATAGTTGAACATACTAAAATACTCTTATTTAAAAATAAAAAAATCAACCTATATGTTAAATTATGTTAAACTTAACATTTTAGCACTTTACGGGGAAGAAATTAATAATTTATTTTACTTGATTTTTTTAACTATTTTTTATAGTGAATATAACTTCTTAGTTTTATAATTTTCATTCTTGGGAAAAAATGAAATGATGTCTCATCCCTATTATACACTATAAATTACTTAATAAAAACTCTTTCATAATCAGGGGCAGGCCCAGAATTATAGTTTAGTGAGATAAGACAACATTACGTAAAATATAATTTCAAATTAGACAACAACGATAATATTCAAAATGCATAACTTTTTTTATAATTGTTCCTTACGACTTCTCACACTTTATTGTGTTTGGACTGAAATTATGGGCTGAAATAAATTGTAATAGAAATTAAAAACAAATCTGAAAATTTGGAAATTCAGTGCGGCAACTGCACCCACTGGACCCTTAATGGGTCCGCCTCTGCTCCTAGTAATTTCACATTGAATTCAAGAAAAAAGAAGATTGTAAGAAAAAACATTTTGAAGAATTATTAAATAACTAAAAAGAGGTATGTAGAATATTACATAATGTAATGTATATGGTGTGAATATTTCAGATGTCATCCAATGAAGTTATCTAACCACTTCAGTCTATTTGAATACCTACAAATACATATCGTCAACCTTGCATTTAGTATATTAAAAAGCGTAAAGTATAGTTCGACTTCAATGTCAAACTTCAAATTTTTACGAGTATTCACCTATGCATAAAAATGTGTAAAGTAGTTAGATGACCAGGTCAAATTTCACGTCTAAACGCATTTTTTAGAACACTCCTTACAATGAGTGATAATAATTGACATATATCGAAACTTGTGTTGAGGCGGTAAATTAGGATATCCTATGTTTTAGGAGTTTGTAGGTACTTCATCGTAAAGTACTTTTCCAATGTACTAATAGAATTGATTATATATGATTAATCAATATTGAAATGAATAACCTCACGATAATTTGAAGAGAAATTTACACCATTAGCCATCAATCTACACCCACCAGCAAGTCGGTACCTTACCTTTAAAGATATGAGTATAACCACAGTGTCTTCAATAAAAAATAATTTCATAATGGACTTCTGAATGAAATATTGACTAAAATTTTTCATTTTAAAAGATATCGACCAAGTTGCTAATTTAAAATGCACCCCTACAACGTTTCTTAAATTAAATTTGTGTACTATGTCGCCCATAACTAATCTTCGTAAAAATCAAGCGACTTTACCACAAGATTGATAGATATACATGAAACTTTACACATTAAATAAGGCTCAACCAACAAAGGACCACCAAGTTGAGAAGGTACGAGAGAGACTATTTGGTGGGCGTATGGGCACACAAGAGTACAAAGATTACTTTCGAAATATTGCGTGGATCTTTAAACATTAATTGCACACGGCATGCACACACAACTATTTCCTATCATGTGCATGTACTGGATTCTGTTGCAAATGTTGGAAGTCACTAATAATTATTTTTCACAAGTGGCTACTTTGTGGGGAATGGTCTCTACTTTAATAATACAAGTGGATAGTGCTTTATCCTTTTCTACATAGGGTTTGTTTAGTGTCGCAAGAGAGGAGATGACATGGACAGGGAAAATGAGAGGGAAAGGGAAAGAGGAGCGGAAGGGAAAGGATCAGCGGTTTGAATCTTTTAACTAACGTGTCAAATCATTTTGTATGATGTAAGAGAACGAAATGGGATCTTTGTCCCTTGTTTGATAAGAAGTTTCATAGAATGTTATGGTTAGTTGATTATGTGGTGTATACAAGCAACTATTGACATATACAGTAAAAGACTATAAAAACATTCAGAGGTAGATTTAAAAAAAATTATAGGGAAGGAATGTTCAAGTAAGTGTGGCAAAACAACTCAAACCAACCGAAAGCCAAATTGTTCATCTTAATTTAAGGAATAATGTTGTACATTTAGTTTATGGGCCCCACTTCCTATGTGAGGGGGCTGTCACCCATGATGTACACTCTTGGTGTACAATTAGCATTTCCTTAATTTAAGTGGTTTTGGCTCTTAGAACTAAGAAGTGATCGGTTCTGATTTGGTTTTGGTTGGAACATTGATATTGGTGCACATGCATCATTTAACCCTTTTTTACACCACAAAAATCCAATTTAGAATACAAAACAGAACCTTTTTTTAACACTTTTTCAAACTTCGAAGTCCCAATTTTAAAAATTTAACGTTTCCATTAAATGAGACTTATTGTTTTGATTTTGAATGTGAGTGAATTTGCATTAATAGTTTAGAAATTTTGATTATGAAACATGTTAGAATTTGGGTATGACCCAAATTCTTTGTTGAAATAATTGAAAAATTCTAATTGAAGTTCACGTTAAGAGAAATTCAGTTTTGAACTATTTAAGTTTTATTTAAATTGAAATTCTATTTGGAAGCCCTATTGGGAGTTGTAAATTGTATTGGACTTGAAGAGATTGAAATTATGGATCGAGAAAAAAGTCGCCGCATTTTGGCTAGCCTACCGCTAGCTGGCCGTTCGAGCAACACCTACAGGTTTTCTCCCAAGACTTAGTAGCTCGCATGTCGCCAGCCTAGAGCTCGAGCGACGAACATGTCGCACGAGCGACAAGGTTATCCTGCCCATGCCCTTTATGTGTTTTAAAATGTTTTTGACATTCTACTTCAATTACAACTTATCTATTAGACTTTGGACATCGCTTTGCATAGTTGCCGATATATACTTGGCTCTTCTCTACAATTTTGTTATATGAGAATAGTGTGAGAAAATTGATTACTAACTTTTAAGATCATTGTAATATTTCTCCATTTTCATTATTTGTGGTACAATAAAATCTCCTAATTCATATATCATATTTTTTTGTCTTCTTTTATTCTTTTTCTTACGAATATACTTCATTATTGTGCCATATAATTTCAATATCTCAATCCGGTGATTGGTTTCATATCAAGTGGTATTGAACAATATGTGATCCTTGAATTCCAAACAATTGGTTTCAGAGATTTTGGGCATCATTAATGGTATCAGAGCCTGAGCACAGAGTTTGATTTATTCGAGGTTTTTGTTCGTGACGGCTTCCATGAAGTATGACATTCATTTTTTGATCGGAGCATTAGATTTTCGCTGTGACAGGTTAAGATGCGTGCAATACTCGTATAGCAGGATTTGGATGACGTGTTGTTGGGATTTGACAATATGCCTACAACTTTGACCGCGGAGGAGAAATTACGGAAGGATAAGAAGACAGTTTCTCGCATTCATCTTCACCTACTGAATACCATTCTTCAGGACAATTTGAAAGATGATTCAACAGCTGCTTTATGATTGAAGTTGGAGTAATTGTGTATGATTAAAAGTTTGATAAGCAAGTTGCATCTCAAACAGTGTTTATACTCTCATCAAATGGCAGAATGATGATCATTGTAAGATCATCTGGCTGTATTTAAGGAGATAGTCGCTAATTTATAAACATTGAAAATAAAATATGATGAAGAAGATTTGACCTTGATCCTATTGTATTCGTTGTCCACTTCATATTATGTTCGTTGCCTGCTTCATTTTCTTAATTTAGAGACACAATCTTGTATAGTCGTAAAACTCTCATCATAGAGTAGGTGTATGATGCTTTGTTTTCAAAAGAGAAGATGAACCATCTGGTGTCAGAGGCTAGAGATTGAAAATGCCTAGTTGTTCATGGTGGTTCTGGAAGGGGCATATCGAAGTCTAAATTCAGTAATCAAATTTGTAACTAGTGTAAGAAGAAGGTCACATGAAGAAGGATTGTTACAAATTTCAGAATAAAGAAAGGTCGCATGCAAGTCGATATGGGAAGCAATCAGAGACTTTAGATGAAGCAGACCTCGCAGAGAACATTGTAAGTAAGGGAGATCTCTTGGCTATTTCTGACATAGAGTCTAAATTAGAGGAGGATTGGATTCTGGATTCAGCATGTGTATTTCATGTGTG